>WSZQ02076078.1:4133-19682 GCA_019419845.2 Weissflogia rhopalogaster
GGTTTCACCTGATAATCTTACTGGTACCTTTATACCACTTAAATTCAAAAGATACGGGCATTTAAAATGTACTAGTTAATAAAGAACATGTTCATTTTGAACTAGTTTAATTAGAACAAGTTCATTTTGGGCTAGTTCAGTGGAAGTTTCCTTTCTTATCTTTTCTTATTTCTTGCTCATGGATTCAATAATCCGAAATTTTCCTCCGAATATCTACTATTTGATCTCTCCCTTATTAACATACAGTGTGTTACACAAACTAAGCCAAAAATCCATCCAGAAATAACCACTAAAAGCTTTCCCAGACCTATTTTGCAGGACATCTGCCCCCATGGGAAATAAAAGAGAGAGTGGAAAACCTGCAAATCATAGCAAGCGCGTAAAATCGCAAAAACATGAAAATAAGAAGCCGAAGAGGAGAAGAAGCTTTGAGATGTCCTCTCCGAGGGTCCTCGGCCGGACACAAATCCGAATGTCAATACGCTCTACCGAGGTTTTCAAGGCCCGCTTTCGGGCAACCGGTCTGCATCATCCTGCAGCAGCAGGAACAACAAGAGAGAGGCATCCACTTGCCGAGGGGCAGTCGTGCGGAAAATCCCGCACCCTACGAAGCGCGCCAAGAGATGCGAAAGTCGCTTAAAACTTCAATCTGCTGAACGCTCAAAGCCGATAGCGTTTTGAAGGTCGTTTAGCTTCATCACAGCGCAGGAGCCACCAGCCGATTCTCCATTCAAGCTCCACCAGAGCAGCTGCGTTTAGCTGCTTCTTTTTCACAACACTCACATACACACACATATACGCCCACACATTCACAAAATTTAAGCCCTGGTCGGGTCTCGGCGGTGTCCTTTCTTTGTCCTCAGCGGTGATTGAACCGGAGACCTTTTGCTATTTACAGTTAGCTTTTAGGTATTCTTGGGGATTTTAGGGGATTGTGGTTCGAAGGGGAAAAGTTCGGGAGGTGCATAATTTCGATTGACAATGGAGTAGAGAGAACTCATGTTTTCTCAATTTTGGTTCGGTTTCCTTAATGTTCATTTTAGGTATTGGCTAATGGTTAGTCAAGGTTAGGTTGAGATTGATTAGATTAGGTTAAGTTAGCTTAGGTTGTGTTAGGGTAGGTCAAGCTAGGTTAGGTTCTGTTTAGATTAGGACAGAATAGGTTGGGTTAGGTTAGATTAGACTATGATGGGATAAGTTAAGTTAAGTCGGGTTAGGAGAGGTTAGGTTTAGTCTAACTTAGATTAGAATAGAATATGAATTTTCGTATCGATGAAGTTACCAGCGGTGATTTAGTAGCGGTGATTGAACCGCAGTTATTTTGATAGCAGTGAATTTACTCGCGGTGATTTTTGTTAGCGGTGCATTGACCGCGGTGAATTTATGACATTAATTTTACAGCAGTGATTTTTCGTAGATCCGGTTAAGTTAAATTAGGTTAAGATAGGTCAGACTAGGTCAGAATAGGTTGGGTCAGATTAGGTTGTAATGGTATAAATTAAGTTAAGTCGAGTTAGGAGATGTTAGGTTTAGTTTAAATTAGATTAGGATAGAATATGTCAAATTAGGGTAGATCAGGGTAGGTTTCATTAGGTTAGGTCAGAATACTTTTGTATTAATGATTGTTGATTTTTAGCAGCGGTGAGTTTTTGCGCGATGAATTTTCGAATCGGTGAATTTACCAACGATGATTGAACCGCAGTTATTTTACTAGCGGTGAATTGATTCGCGATGATTTAACCAGCGATGATTTTGCATTGACCGCGGTGAACTTGCCATTGATTTTACTGCAGTGATTTTTCGTAGATTCGGTTAAGATAAATTAGGTCAGGCAAGGATAGATCAGATTAGGTTAGGTCAAGCCAGCCTAGATGAGCTTAAGTCAGCTGAGGTTAGATTAGGTTAGGTTAGGTTGAAGTTAGCCAGAAAAAAAATATATGAAATAAGGAAAAGGAAAATTCAATGAGAAAACAAGAAATAAAAAGAATGGGTACATTTTGACATATTCCCAAGAAAACCCACAAGGTATTATTCCTCTTCCTTACTTTTTCCCTTCGGTGCCGTCAATGCTCCCTCAGGCATATCTTTGTTCATGCAACCGTCGGCGTCGTCGTTGAACGTATCGTCGACAACGAGCAACAAACGCTATTTTCCTCTTTATCCACCACCACGGACGCATTTCGCAATATCATCCCGTCTAATAACGGATAATAGAATCGAGCGTAGCACGCATTTCTCTTCGCTTTTATTTTCACTTTTCACACGATGCGCCAACCCGTCCCTCGGGCACACGAAGTCGTCGAATCCGTCGCGTCGAGAGGGTGGTAGCCGCCAATATTATTAATACGCCGATGAGGCGAGGCCATTACAGTAAAATCGGATAAATATTATCGTTAAATGTGCGTTCGATGCAATTTGAGTGCGAACAATTGCGTTTCGGTGAAGAAGAAATTGGAATTTTGTTGAAGTGGATGGAGATGGAGAGTGTGCAATTTCTAGTGGATTGTAAGGGACAAGGGGCGTATAGGTTTGGGAAATAGAAAATATTTTGAAAGGATGGAAAGAAGATGGAAAAGAAATGAGGCTTATGGAACAAAATTCGCCGTATGAGTATCATGGCGTAGTCGTCAGCGCGCCTAACTCAGGCACACTGACGAGTCCGCCACGATACAGATACGGTTAAGTTTGCTATTAGAGCAATATACACCAAACTTTGATTTTTTGGGCAAAAGGCTCAAAATCTCATATGGCAAAAATCCAGTTAACACAAATTATTTCAATATATAATTATATTTCTTGGTGTAAATGTAACACTTAGAAATTCCAACCCGAAGTTTATTAATACCAGAAAACGTTTGAAATGACAAATAAATTATAAGTGAATTCTTGTCGACTTCGTCAGTGATTTTGTTGATACAAGAATCGGAAGTAAAGTATGTCCCCTGGATCATCCTAGACGTTGGTTCCTGTCGCCCCATTTACAAGTCACCCCGCCTTATTTGTACGAGTGTGACAAACACCCTGGTCAACCTGGTGGTTGAGGTAGGTGTACAATGGGTTGCCTATAGTTATGGCCATCTCTTGTCGGGTGACGTAACTATATGCACTACAAGTGCAAAACATTTCATTCAATTCCGTGTCGGACAATTGAGACACTCTCCTTGTGAGAGATTATTCTGAAGAACAATTCCACAAAACACAAAATCAAGACGATTCCATTAAGTTATTGAAATTCAAAGACATCTCGTTAAATTGTCATTGGAACGAAGAAAATTCCCTTTTGCATATCGTTTCATAACAAAATTGATTCCCCTCACAATTCCCCCTTTTTCTCCACCAAGTTTCCATTTCCACTTTTTATCAATCGAGTCGTTTTGTTATTTTATTTCATTCTAACTACGGCGCGGCACGTCTGTCTTACAAAAGCCCACCGAACATTTCTATAGCAGCATTCGGTTACATTGTAAGCCTTGTTAAATCTTTCTTTGGCGACGCTTTTTAAACGTAGCCGAGCAACTGTTGCCGCCACTCGCCGCCTCCTACCTCTTCCTGCTGCGATGCCACAACCACCCCTTGAACAGCATCACTTTTTCTTTCTTTAATATTACCCTTTTGTAGACGAAGAAAAGAGGACACTTCTTCCCTTTGAAAAATTCCATCGCATGCTTTTCACGTTTTCACGAGGCGTCGCCGTCGCCCAAAACCAAAAAATGACTTTTTACATCTTCTTAGCTGATATTTTCAATTCAGATAAAGAAATTTATAACTATTTGCTAAGCTTGTGTTTGATGGTAAGCTTGTGCGACTTACAGAATGACAGAATGAAATATATTTTGTTGTAAATTCGCTGAATTCGCAATATATTTCGATGGTTATATTGTACGTCAAACACGATGTGTTTCATGCTGAATTTCCCATCATTATTCTTTTGCATCGTTTTTTCCGAATGTTTCGCATTGTTCGCGTGAATTGGCACGCGTTTTTTTTTTTGCGATGTCGGTGCAGCAGTGGCGATGAGGTGGAGAGGAGAGGAGAGGAGGAGGAGGGACTTTATTTCCTCTCTTTCTGTGATTTCAATTCGTCTTGTATCCGTGTTTTATCAGTGAAATTCATTGCCCATCGTTTGTTACGGCTGGATTTTTGCGCATTTTCCTCCAATTTTCTACCAGGAGAAATTCACTCACATGCTAATATTGTAACACTTTATATTTGTGTAGAATTCGATTTGTTTTACGCATTTCTCTTTTTTTATTACATATATTTGTTTCATTTACTGTTCCTTTGTTATTATAAAATGTTATAATGAAAGAAAAGCTGAGAAGAAAGGGATGAGAAAAGACAATTTTGGTTAGAATAGCTTATAGTTTCTTGTTCTAGTTCTTTTTGGGAAAAGGACTACTTAAATTTGAGTTCTTCTTGCAATTATTCTTCTTCTTCCTTTGTGATTATAATATCTTATAAGTTATGAAGAGCTAGATTGGATAAATAATTTTTGAGTTACGTTGCTTATAATTTCAAGGTTTAGCTCTGTTCAGTGCTGTGATCTGGTCGCCACTAATATTTGAATTTGTCGCCCTGTGCGGTAGGGATGTGAACTTCTCGAAATATCGATACTTTTTAGAATCGATACTTTTGAAATTTCGATACTTTCGATACCTAAGTATCGATACTTATTGGTATCGAAATTATGCAATGCCATCTGTTAATACAGAACTAGTTCATTGAACTGATGAATTCCAATACCAATTACATTGTTGTATACCATGCCATATTAATATCAATGAAGCTTCAGTAAATACAACATATAAAATATATATATTTGAATTAATCATTTTTCGAAACAAAGAACTAGTTCTTTTTGAGAATGATCTAGTTCAATTACATGAGAATTTATCATTAAATGGATTTTATTTCATTTTATGCCTTATATAGTTCAATCGACTCGATTTATCGAGCAATATAATGAAATGTTCAAAAGAACTAGTTCAATTATCTATTAAAAAGAACTAGTTCAGATAAGTGTCAAAAATAAGTAGTTCAATGGACTACTGAAAATAACTAATTAATTTATCGTGTAATTCAATGAAATGTTCAAAAGAACTAGTTCAATTATCTAGTAAAAAGAACTAGTTGGAAAACATATATTGGAAAGGGACAAATTTGTGTTATATGTTTATTTAATAATTAAATAATTAAATTAATTAAATAATTAAATTAAAGATATTATTCACAAATGTTCAATGAACTGACTGTTTTTTTAAGATGGGATGAAAAATGCAAAAATTAAAATTAATTGCTGGTAAACAAAAAATTATCATGTCATACACAAGCCTGCTCTGTCCCTCTTCCTATTTTCGTCTAATTAGCGTCATTAGGTTTATTAAGTTCATCAGGTTGATGAAATTAAGCGCCTTTACGGCACCATGACGACCAACTAATTGAAGAAAATATTCGCATTACATACAATTATGCCTAACGAGCAGATACGCAAAACACGCGTGCTGTGGCGATAGCACATCCAATTCATTTTGAACATATAACAACATTGTAACAGAGAAAAAAAGCCGCAATACTCCTTTGGGATGGTGGCGGCAAGCGCGGCGGTAGTATTGGTGATCATGAAGAAAAGTGATAATGAGAAAAGTCATAATTACCGCAGCGCGAGAGCCACCACCAGTTGAGTAATGATGCCCATGTGACGACACAACTTAACTGCTAATTTGTGTTCTTCCAGGCGTGCTCACAGTTTGGCACTCTGATTGGTAATGACAGTGATTATTTCTTCTTTAATTACCATTGACCTTTTATTTGAGTTGTTTTTATGAAGGTATATTAACAAATAGCAGTTCTTAGTTCAATGAACTAGTTCATTCTCGGACTAGATTTTAGGTCAAAGTAATCTTCAATACAGTATAAACTAAAGGATAAAACAAATTCAATAATTTCAAAAGATTTTTAATGAACTAGTTCTTTTTATTTTTTTTATTTTTTCTTTTTATTTGAGAGCAAGTACTTTGTAATGGTTTTTCTTAACTCATTCACACAACAGCTATCATACAGTCTTATTTGAACGACCCCAGAGTAACTAGCATTAGGAATGTCAATTGTTCACGAAGTATCGATACTTTTTGTTAGCGATACTTTTTAATGGCGACTGGAACGCATGTTCCATACAATACCCGAAATCTAAGTGCTCAAAACTGGTTTATCAGATAAACTACCCGGGCCGGTGGTTCAGCAACCAGTCCTGATCCTCGTGCAAAGCCGAGCCTGCCGGGTCAGGTGCGCACCCTAAGTATGCAGCGCCGACGCGGTTGAGATTAAATATGCGCGGCAATTTCAAATAGCAGTCATTTTCGTCACACTACCTTAAATTTTTTATTTTCAATAAATCTAAATAATATTCCATGAACTAGTTTTATTCTCATTTAATATGCATGTCAGAAACATATATAAGCATGGCCTCATTTCTAGTTCTTAATATCAGTCAATGAACTAGTTCAAGTGAATTACAGCTTGATATAAGACATCATAAAATATTTCCATAACATGAAAATGAGAGGTCGGAAAAATGCGAGACCCGACCGGACGCTTAAATATTTATTGCTGCCGCTCCCGATGGTGTTTCTACAGTTGAGAGACTCAGGTGCGTTCGAAATGGTAGTCGTGGCCGGAGGAAGTGGGGCGGCTGAACCTACCGTAATATCGTCTCGAACCTATGCCGCCCCCGCGCCCTCGTCATAACCGCGTGAATTATTCATACCCGCACGCAATTTCCCCACATTCCCCACACACGCATTGGTCGCATTCCTGTAATTATTGAATAAATTGGAAGGCAGTCGCCAGTAAGATGTGTGGACACACTGTATGTGTTTTCGATAAATTAACCGTCTAATTACATCCGGTCGGAGACGTCAGCGGAAGCTGCGGTGCGTATAAATCATGAATAAATAAATTGCGAATCGTAAATCAAACACGGCGGCGATGGCACTGGCGGCAGCGACGGCGACGGTGGGGGTGGCAGAGAGTAAGGAGAGGAAAATTTTGCCCGAACCAAGACGTAGCCCGAGCGAGGAGGTCTCGCCTTCGGACGTCAACGCCAGAAGCCTCTTACTTAGAGAAACCTTTCTTGAAGATGGAAAATACTAATGTAGGAAAATTTTCTCAGTATACTACAGAAAAATTAATGATTTTCACCAAAACAAAAATCGGTAGAGGTAGATCATAATTCCATGTTATGAATGTTATTTGTGAGCAGTTTTGATTTTGATATTATATTTCATGTTGGGAGGAAGATCTATGTCCATATAGAACTAGTTCCTTGAACATTATTATTTTCAATAAAACCCTTTTTAGAACCTCGAGTTGAACATTGAAACGATATAAAACACTGGTGGAAAGACTGATGGAATTGAAAACTGGGAAGTTTATAGGGTCATCAAGAAATATGTCGTTTTCCCAGAGGTCTCGGGTTCGAACGTCTTTCATAGGTGGAATATTGCAAAATGCTACATTAGCATAAATATCCCCATTTTACTACTTTCCTGTCAGCTTAAGGATAATAATACTGAAACCATAGATGACTTAATGATCTAGGTTATTTTAAATTATTCATTGGAAAAAAATATCAGTACTTATAATATAGTTGTTCATTGAACTATAATGAACTAGTTCATTGAACTAAGAAGAACTAGTTTATTATGCATCATTTATCGAAGTATATTTGGGTCTTCAGAATAAAGATACAGTTTGTTCATGGAACTAAGAACATTTGCATTGAATTAAAAAGAACTAGTTCAGTAAGTACGAGTTTATTATGCTTTAGGCAATTGCCATTTGGAGACTTATAGATCAAGATTTCATCTTCCATAAATATTGAAGGAATTATTCAATGAACTACGATGAACTAGTTTATTAAATACACTTTGTAATAGTTTCCGAAATGATTATGTAAGAGTTTAGGATAAATATTTAATTTTACATTAATATTCAAAGATGTGAACATTGAACTAATTGGACAAATTTGTTCAATGAACTAAAAAGAACTAGTTTATTAATTACCAGTTATACGAACTTCAGAAATGCGTATTTGAGAACTGTATGATAATTATATTACATTCTACTAACATTTCAATATTTGTTCATTGAACTACGAACATGTGCATTGAATTAAATTAAAGAACTAGTTCAATAAGTATAACTTAATATGCTTTACGTAATCGTCAATTGGAGACTTTAAAAACAAGATTCCATATTTCATTAATATTAAAGGATTTGTTCATTGAACTACAATGAACTAGTTCATTAAACATCCTTCATAATAGTTACTGAAATGATGGTTTAGTAGTTTAGAATACATATTCAAGTTTATATTAATATTCAAACATGTGTGCATTGAACTAATTGGACTAATTTGTTCAATGAACTAAAAAGAACAAGTTTATTGATTACCAGTTATAACAACTTCATAAATGCGGACTGTATGACAATTAGATTACTTTCTTTAAATATTTTAAATTGTGTAAATTGAACTATGAACAACTTCATCGAACTAAAAAGAACTAGTTTTATAAATACCAGTTACTAAGCCCTTACTAGTCATTATCGAAGACTCTAAGAACAAGATTCAGTTGTTTATGATTATGAAAGAAAGTGTTTTATGAACTAAAATGAACTAGTTCATTGAACTATATAAGAGTATAAGAGAGGATCTCAGATTTCGACGTCGAAAAACCTCCAAAAATTAATGGTGTTGATTGCAATATCCCTTTTGAAAACTCCGCGTATAAAATTTAGCAATTAAATAATCATTTCGTTAATCCAATGACGTGATGATTAAATCATAAGCTGTTGGATGTTTGCGGGTGGGCGGCGGTTGTGAATGTGCCTCTGCACCCCTGGGGAGCCGACGACCATAGGAGGCAGACCTGCTGGGTTTCTATGACGGGGAGGGCCTGGGGAGCGTCAACAGGGGCGGCGGACTGCAAGATCGATATTTCAGCTTACACACCGCTGTGCTCCCGGAATGGGAAGCCAGGAATGGCATTGCAGACTAACGAATTCCAAAGGTGGTGGGGTGGTGAAGTGGTTGCAGGAGGAACGACGGAGGGAATGAGTTATAGAGATTGGGAGGTGGGTGTTGAGTACTCGAGGGGTATTTCGTATTCATCATACAAGTCAACGGGCGCGAATGATATGAACACGAGTGACGGATGGCAGTTAGTAGTTTAACAAGTTTGTAAAATTCGCATCAGATCGAAGTGGGGTGGTAAAGGGAGGGCGGCAGGCGGTTTTCAGCCAGTTATGACGACTGCAGCGATGTAGAGTTTCCGAACGATGGTGGAGGCGCCGGTTGTTGTTCATCAATTAGTAGGAAACAATGACAAATCGTTTAAACATGTTATCAACTTTCAATATCATAGTTTTAGAGTTGCTTTTAAATGAGTTAGTTCTTAAAATCAACAGATAATTATATAAATATTAAATATGGATCTTTGAACTATATATGTTCATTGGACTATTTAGGATCAATCCAAAAGAAATAACTTTATTAAACGACACAAGAAATGTCATTTTAATGAATAATTTTTACAGAACTAGTTCATAGACATATTTATTGAAGAACTAATTTATAGAAGTATTTCAAGAACTCGTCCAATGAACTATTTTTGAAGAACTAATTCAATGAACTATTTTTGAAGAACTAGTTCATTGAACTATTTTTCGGTAACTAGTTCTTTGGACAACTTTTGGAGGAATTCTTAACCTAACCTTAACCTAACCCAACGTAAATGACATCTTCCTGAGATTATACCTGAAACTGTTTTATTATTTTACAACTACGTGATTATCCCTTTACATTATTCTGACTAACTTGTACGTAATTTTTCATTTTGTTGAATGTTTCGTTGTTTTTTTTTTCAATTATAAATTCTCTGACACTTTGTATATTGCTCTATAAACACTTTATTTACTATCCTTTAATACGCAACTCTAATTAATCATTCACGATCTTAATTGCATTTTTTCTGCATCCTCCGAACGCCCTTCAGAACCGACACTTCGTTCTTTGAACTTTCCTACTTCCCCACGCACAACTCACCCACACTCACGCCAAATATCCACCCACACAACCCCGCTGCGCGAATGGGAAATTACGCAAAGCTTTTGCAAATTACAATTAGCGTTAGCATTAGCATTATATGATAATAATCGCGGATTTGGCCGCCTTAATCACCCTTGCATAATAACCTACACTTGAAGTTTTGACATCTTTAGCTCTTTCGCTAAGCAATTAATAGCTTTATACCAAACACAAACGAATGCGAGAAGTAAAAAAACTGTTTTTCTACGAAATTTTCCTCAACCTATAAAAACTAGAGAAGCGAAAGAAAAGAAAAGAAAACGATTGCGCTTTATGTAGCAATCTAGTGTATGCCTGGTGGTTATTAACATAAAGCAAACTGCGCATAAATGTCAGGAGGTTGAAGAAAAAAAAACTGCGCCGAAGAAAATGTCTTGATTACAGCGCAGAGTGGCGGTTGCACCCGCTGGCGCAGGGGAGTTTTCCTCTTAGTAGCTTTAGGTATGACGACTAGGAGCGGTTGGGGAACTGAAGCAGAGGTTGAGAGAGGAATGGCGCGAAATTTTGAGGTGTTTTTTCTTCGGTTGAGTCGATAGGAGAGGGGTGGGTAGGAGAGGTGAATAAGAGAGGTGAGTAGGAGAGGCGAGCTGGAGTAGGACTAGGCGGGCGGAGGCTTTTCCGAAAGGAGTTTTTAATGGCCGGAAAAAGGTCGCCGCCACTGATGGCGGTGGCCGGTGGCATGCTGGAATAATAACTATTTTTCTTTCCGACTGAATATTTATGAGACGAATGCGTGGTGAAAGGAATAGAAGCGGTGGAATGAATAATTTCTTCAGATTTATTATGCCTTTCATTACGTTTACTTTCTAGGTTGCTTTTTCATTTACAATTAGTTTCTTCTTCATTTAGTCTTTTTCTTCATTTATTCTTTTTTTTTTCTTTTCTAATAAACATCTTCTAAGGTTAAGTAAGGTTAGGTCAGATTAAATAAAAAAAGTTCAAAGTTGAATGTGTATATGTGAGTACAGTCACTTTGTTTTAGGTTTCCGATCCTGAAAACATGTCACTCTTTCGACAAGAAAGGGAATTAAACTATTTATCGCTAGGTTAGATTAGGCTACATTAGCATAGATAGTTACATAGGTTACTTTAGTTTAGGTTACTTTAGTCTACGTATGATTAGGTTAGATTAGGTTGGGACAGATTAAAGTTAAGATCAAGTTGAATTAGATTGAAATTGGGTTTGGTCAGGTTAGGTTGAAATTAGGTTAAGTTGAAAAATATTTCTTAATTTTTTTACCATGTCTCCATATTTCTTTTGTGTTTCTCATATATTTTCTGTATCAATAAGACGCATTCCATCACCGCAGCCCTTATTACGCTGAGCACAATTTTCCGCTCTCCTTATTTTTTATTAACTATACCGTATTTTCTTTCCCTCATGTTTTTTCTTCTTTCACCTACACACGCATACATAAAGAAATAAGCGAGAAAAACAAACAACAGCGACGACATTATCTCTTTCCGCCACACAATTGTTTCGAAACGTGTTTCTTTATGCTCGTGTTTTTTTCTCTTATTTTCCTTCATTTTCCGCGAAGAGGTCGGAGTAAAAAGAAAAGCGTACGCCGCGGCATTTTCCCAGTCTAAGCATGTTATACGAGTAAAGAAGGCCTAGACTTTACTACACTTTCCTTCACATCACTGTAGATGAGGAGTAAATATTTTCTGCCGGTGGTGCTGGTGCTGTTAGAGAGTCGCTGTTTTTTGTTTTGCATTCTATGGTTTGCCTGCAGGCAATTCCTTTTTGTTTCTTCAAGAAGAACGCAAGACTTAGTACGGTAAAGTGGGTCTAAGCTGATTTCATGATCGTATTTACTCAGCTCATTACGCGCATTCACCGCCTGTCTTGTCTTCGCTATGTTTTGCAAACTTTTGCAGACGATGCCATGCAAAGTTTTGATACAAAAAAATAAGTATTTCTTAAGATCTTTTTTTTTTATTTCCTTCTAGCAATGAGTTTAAACTCCAACATGAAATACCATAACTTATTTAACGAAAAACTGCAGAAGAAAATTACTGGCAGTATAACATCTTGAAACATCTTAACATTAACTATAGAGTAGTAACATTCAATCGATGTTACTGATTGTGCTCACTAGACATGTCAGACGATGATGAAATATCGATATTTGTCTAAATCGATTTTTTTTCAATTTTCGATATTCTTGAAAATATCGATATTATCAATAACAAGGAAAAATAGAAATTTCATAAGAACGCCATCTGTATATGGGTCTCATCAAATATAATAATTTCAATAATAAATAAAAGTAGATCAATGCAACATCAATATTAATGTTAATCTTAAGATTCCAACAAATATCGATGGATTAAGATTATTATATAGATCCTAAAGCGAGGAAAAATTGCCAATTTTGAAATTTTCAGAATACTTTTCAGATGGCGGTTACGTCAATGATCTGTCAAAACGATATCAAAAATGTCGATACAATGAAATATAGATAAAATGAAAGTATCGATAAATATCGAAATTTTGAGGCCGATATATCGATATTTATTAATATCGATATTTTTTGACGTGTCTAATGCTCACAGTTACATATTATTAGTCCATGTTCGTATTAAGAAAGACCATAAAAATTCTTTTGATTTCGAATATTCTAAGCTTTGTTGTTGAAATGAAATGAAATATATTATGAAATTATTAATTTTTAAATATGATATATGTTAGTGAGCACAAATTGATATAGCGAAAAATATATCTGGTTTCCTGCGAAATTGCATATGGAGTTTCCGTGTGATCCTACCGTAAAATTTCCCATCATAAAATGACTGATATAGGTTACATGCAAATTTTCGATTTTGGAAATACCTAAAATGCCCAGCCAATTTTCTCATGATTAGATGTAGAATCGGAAAGGAAATGCGTTAATACATATTTCAAGTAAATCCCTCGTAATGTGCCTATATTCACAGCATCGGTAGCAGAGTTCATGACAATTACATCAACGTCAAAATTTTTCACCTGAGGCGTATAGATCAGTATGTACAATGTATAACATGTTTCTAATCACTGGAAAATGGTTCCATATATTTTCTAATGCACAGGTATCTCATGTTAAATTATCGACAATTTGAATATACATTTCAGTGGATAAGTATGGAAATGGTAGGGCATAATTACATAGAAAAATTGAAAATATAAGTTAAAAGCAGAAAAAACGGGTTTGCCACACCCAGTGCGTATATTATTTTTTCGGTATTGTAAACGATTAACTTAACCATGAAGGTGCGGTCAAACGTACTCGAAAAGTCTACAGGATAAGTCAGTTTCGGACTTTCAGGATGCAGCCATAATTTCCACAAACATATGTATCAATTCGACATACTCTATGCAACCAAGATCACATAAAATGGTTTACCAGTTAATAACCTAATCCATCATAACTTCCAATGAGAGGGTAGGCTAGAGACCTCGTGGATTTGAAATAAATTTGCAGATATACAGTAGAAGACTCGAAATTTACTAATTACGAAAACTATTATTAAAACCAATGTGGGTTCAAGCATCGTCCATGGAAAGGGCTTCGTTTCTCACACTATCCTGCGTGTTGAAAAGCAAACAGTTTTATGTACATCAGTGTTGTGAGTGACAAATAATCCCACCATTTTCTCGATCGCCAATGTCAATAAAGCGTTAAAAGGTGACGGGCGTCACACTAGGTTGAATGTTAAGCAAGGTTGGTGAAAAACTTGCCCGACAATCCGCTCGTGCGAGGCAGGAAAATGCTACCAACCTACGCACAAGGACAAATTCTCGCAGGCCACACGATCACGACCGATCGCACCTCAAAAGGATTATTAATACTTTACACCCACACATATTCACACATCCACACATACATACATACATACATACATACGTATATACACACATACACACACTCAAAGCCAATATGTATACAACATCATCTACATTAGTATGAGCCTTTATAACCTATAAAAGCCACCCGTATTTGTTCGTTCGTAGGATTGCGTCGTTTGTTTGACGTAGCCCAGTGTGTTTTGGGTTGCGTTTTCTCCGAGGAAAAAAAAGCGAGGGAGGAAAGCAAGGGAAGGAAAATTGGAAGAATACTTTGTGAGACCTTTAGATTGATCTCCACATCAACCTGGATTAAATAGAAATAGGATATTAAGGATATTAATGTCTGTGTTTGTGTGTGTGTGTGTGTATGTGTGTGAGTTTGTGCAGAGCGTGTAGAGCTTGGAGGTTGAGGTTATGTTGTGCGAGGTTAAGTTTAGGAGGTTTAGGAGGGTTATGATAAAGCCATCCATCAATGGTGGAAGGAAACAGGGGAAAGATGGGGGGAAAGTTTTTTTTTTCCAGTAAGTGACGGGAAAATAAAGTTGAAATTGAAATATAACCAAAGTTTGAGGCTTTGAACGAACTTCTAAAACTAAAGTTTGATATTTGATATAGGTGAAAAAGTTATAACGTCATATAGTGTGTGTGTGTGTGTGTATGTGACTGAAAATCATATAATGAACAATTACATCTTCTTATACCATTAAAATTAAGCCATAAATAAAAACAAAGTTGAAGGGTATATCCCTAGGCAACCAACATTACATCACTTGTTTCTGGTCTTCACCGTAAACACAGTGGTAAATTCAAACATTTATAATCCTCATGACCGTGTGGGTATTATATAACACATATAAACATGTGTAGCAAACGAGCATTTCGCATATGACATCGTATGTCATGGAAACGGGCAGGCGTCGTTATGTCTCGCCGACTTCCTGTCGTTTTTGGTGGCTATAACCGCTCGCGATGAATACTAGTACGCTTATGCAAAATGCGTCCGATGATGCAACACACCACGCTCATTCTCACAGAAAGGGAGAGGGACAAAGACTGAGAGAAAGGAGAGAAAGAGAGATGGAGATATTCGTATTATGCGGATACTGATATATATTCGTCGTATTATATTCTATATCCTGTCTTCGGGTTGTGTGTCAACGCGACTGTTTATTCGCGTTAAAAGATGCAATTTAATGCGGCGACAAACAAACGCTTCGTCAAACAGCTCGCAAATATCATATTGCGAATTTAATTGATACGCTTGACGATTGCTGAAAGCATTCTTAGATAGTATTAAATTACAATATGAATAATATACTCTCTTATATTTTATAAAGCTTAGTGTGGCGGCAATCCATTGCCGCACAAACAATCTTAAGATCAAAAAACCTCAATCACCATCTGCATCTACAACCCTTAATCAGCACGTAATCAGCATCCGCCGAGACGAAACATCGAGAATGTTGACACGTCAAAATCGATACGGCGCGATCGAGATCTACGTGATCCGCAGCAAACAAAAGATGGTCGCGTCAGTATTTTCACCTGCTATATATAGTCAACATTTCGTCACCAT
>WSZQ02076089.1:0-19677 GCA_019419845.2 Weissflogia rhopalogaster
TATATTTCGAAAGATTACATAATACACATAGACTTAGACTTAGATTAAATTTTACGCAAGTTTCACATTAAATTTTTGACAACCGACAATGCTGCAGGTATATAATACATAATTTAATCTTATGTACTGATCGAAAGCGACATTTCCATTATGAAGTAATTAACTGCTGATTGCCACATCGAAAAATTCCATTTTATGCGGTGCACCATTCAAAAACCAACTTATTAAATTGGTACTACGCAAGTATGTAACACTAGTTAATTTACAGCGTTGTGAAAGAAGTTGGCAATTAACTGACCACTGGCATGGCGTACTAGCGAAACTGCGAAACTGTCTGTGATTTTGATTGAAATCGATATTTTTCTGGCCCAGGCATGCGGCACGCTAGAATAGCATTTCTTGTACGCGTTCAATTTTTTTCTGCGCTACGTCTTTGCAGTTTCTTGAGATTGGCGCTGCGTATGGGCAAACGGCTCCAAGTAGTGCTGCAAAAACGAAAGATAACATATTAGGCGTCAGGACAGGTGAGAGGCAATCTCATGGTCGTCGAGTGTCCGCGAGGTTAACCTCCTGCAAACTGTACCATGCCAGACAAAATGCTCTTGTTCTTCGCCAGAAGCTATAGTTCAATCAAGTCACAGGATTCGGTTTGTCAAGGGTACTTAAAATTTTAGAAATATTTTTATCTGGGATCAAAATTAAATATATGAAATTTAAGTTTTATGATCACAAAAAAAGTTTAATGATCACATCAGTTAAAATTTAACCCCGGTATAATCACATTCATCCCTAGCATTTCTATGAGTGGTGCCAAAGTGTATTTTGAATCTTGTAAGTTACAGAGCAGTGATATTATAAATCATTGGATAATGAGTAGTAGGAAAATTTTAAAGCCTGTCTTGATATAACTAAAATAATTGGGAATCTGTTAAAAAGGCTTAAAATTAAATACTGATAGATCTTTTCATTTTAGGGTAATTTTGTCAATATCTAATCTTATGATTGGCATTCATAGTCATTTCTTGGGTGAGGTTCGTCCCAGAGTCGATTTTACTTGCAACTGTCCTGATTGACAGCCTTGGCGACCGAATCGTGGAACTAAAATGTGAAAATCAAACTTTGTTTTAAAATAACATATAATATGCAATTGGTGGAATATTCATTTAAGCAGTAATTGATTCTCCATTTAATGTAGTTTGATTTAGTATATCTGATGATGTCCATAGATATTATAGTCATTAGGAACTCTAACATGAAAAATGCAGTTCTCCGAATATTTACTAATTTTAAAGTTGCTAATTATTTTTATATAAACCATGAATCAATCGAATTAGGGTGAAATTTGCCACAATCTTCAGGAATAATTTTCCGATTAACTACTTAGAAGCGGTATTATTATCGCAGAAGTTCAGACTAATAACGTAAACATTCTAAATCTTAGGATAATGACTACGTCTACAGATTCCATTTTTTCTCAAATATATATATTAAATATATATTACCCCAAACAAACAAATTTTACTATAAACTTTGGCATAGGAACAAATATAAATAAAAGTGCAATCTGTGGGACAAGTCATTTCAAGTCTTCTCAACTCACTTTTCAGGAGAATTAAATTAAACGAAAAACTGTACCAGGAGTTTGACTGCATGTGGTACTATCAGATTTGAATCCTCTTCGGGCCTGTTTTATAATAAAATTGCTGAAATTGAAAAAAATTAATGCATTGATGCAGTAAAGACTCATTTCCTGAGTAATCTTGTTAATAAAAATTGTAAAACCAAAAGAATCTATTTACTTACATATTCTAACTCCTAGCGACATCTATATACCAAAATCAGAAACTACACATAAAACATTTAGTATTCTGTACAACTTTGAGTAATTCAACAAAACATGTCACTAGTAGTGTAAATTCCTACCATTTACCTACTATTCTCCCCTAGATGGCAGTGTGAAAGTCGCAGGAAGTCGCAACATGCGCACAAAGAATCGTTGTCTCTGCTCGCCTGCGGGTGGTGTGCGTACGTGTGGCGGTGTGTGCGTGTAGCAGGAGGAACACTCGCTGGCTTGGTGTTCGGGTTCAGTGCGGCGCAACCGCGGCCAATATAGGTGTGGAGATCGGTTCTGATCGAGGCCGCGGAAGGTACGCGTTGTGTTGAGGTTTTTTTTCCTGCCGAAGACATTCGACGCGAACGCCGGCGTGGAATGCCTGGCAGGTGCACGAACAGGCCTCGCTGACATTCGGGTTGTTTTTCGGTGGTGGACACGCAGGATAACGCGAGGAAGGAGCTAGAGGCAGCAGGAACTACCATCCGAGTTGGAAACTGAACACGTCACTTTGGTAACTGTGCTGTAAGTCTAATAACAATTGATTTTACCTTTGTTTACCCGATTTTACCTTTATTTATAATAATTTGTAAAAAAATAGAATTTACAACGAATAGAAGTTATTGAATATTTTCATAAAAAATCCGAAGGAAATCGTTTGAGTGAAATGACCTTGCCCTTGTAAAATACATTTTTTCTTGCAATTAGTCTCGCTATGTTTTTCAACAAATTTATTAATTATTTTATTGTGTTGTTGTAGGCATTAAACCTTAATTACTACGTTATTGTTTTTTTTTATCTTTTATATTTCAACAACCAATGCAGCAATCATTATTACTTCATATATCATCGGTTGCACAGTGTGGAATTAAATAATATTACTAAACCATACATTTTTAATATAAAAATAATGCATGTGACTTTATTCCGTGAAATAATCTTGTAGAGCTCCTTGTTATAGTGTGACAACTCGTGCGTTCCGCTTCGTTTCCTTAGAGTCGTTGTCAGTGTCATATCAACGCACTGATAGCACTAAAATAAATACACTCTCAACCTGTGTCATATTCGTCTTATCTCAACTCGCATTAGTCATTTGTTCATTAATTTATTAGAAAATAAACTTGCTTGTGAGTCAGCTGGTCATCAATTGTTGATAAACTTGTTTTATGTTCCATCAAGTGTTCATGAGTTGCTACATTCCTATTCTAAAATATTCGTACACACGCATATTTTTACATTTTTTAAATTGTTATAAAAATAACCAAGGTTCGGCTCCAAGATGAATTTGAATAACAGTCGAGCTGAGTCACAGTGGAATCCACTAAAAGTTTGTATGGCTTTATATTCGTAAGCACCTGATTATAAACCGATTATTAGGTTGTTATTTTCAACTAGTTTCAACAATGTAAGCAATAGGATTAGGAAAATTTCCTTCCCAAGCTATTTTTAATTTTATATTCTAAAATTTAGATGGCTAAAATAATTAATTAGCTGTTTTTGGGTGTATAATAATAATCACGTTGTTATAACGTATTTAACTCTATTTAATTCAGTTTGAATTGTTTATTCTGCTCGTGGATCCCATGATGAGTGGGCATTAAGCGTTAGCGTTCACTAATTAATTAGTTAATGCGCGTTCGTAGTTTTGCGCTGCTGCGATAAAGTTGTTTATTGCTAGCGGTGCTGAATGTGAGCGCCTGGTGGCGGAAAAGTCAACTGTATGTCATTGCATTGCGTAATTAACGCTACTTTGGGCATGGAATTTTGCGTTGATTATGTTGGTTTTTGCGCTGCATAATAGAGGTTTAAAATTCGCTATTAACAATTACCAAACCTCTCCCTTTGTAAATTGTGTATTGCAACATGTAAAACTGCTGAAAATTAGCAAGTGAAACGTAATTACTCAATGATGACGCACAAATCTAGTAGGTAATAGACTGACAATGAGTACCAAGCCTTAATTAAGGTGAAAATGACATAATTGCACATGGTAACTGAACAGCTCGGGCGCTTTACTCTGTTTTGATGTTATAAATAAATCGACCCATAATGTTTGTACCTCACTAACCTTGCGCAAAACAATAATATACCGCCTTTGAAGGCAAAGACGATGAATTTTGATGATAACATGCGAGGAAATTACAGACGTAATTAGCGTATTTCGGCGTGAATTTCCTAGAATTACTATTATTCACTTAGGGACTGGTATTGTTTCACTATGCCATGTTTTCCTCTTCGGGTGGTTAATTATGATTGAATAGGTGCTTTTGAACTGATTTTGTGAAAAGTGTTGTTCTCAATGGACAGGTTACAAGTGTATTAATCAGATTCGGAAGAGAGTTTCCGTGCTAATGGTCGAGAATTGTAGTTGAAATTGTGCCAACAATCACATACGAAGGGTTCACGATTTTGCAAGTGCCAAAAACTCGACCGGAACCGAACAAGTGTTTAACCTTTTGGTAGTTCAATGATAGTGAGGTCAATGGCAAAAAGTTGGCACTTTTGCAGCCACAACTTACATAATCCAATTTTTAGCCTCATAGCAATAGGAGATCAAGAATGAAATGGTCTAATTAGCTGTAACTGCACAGATACTGAAGTTCATCAACCTTGAGAGGAAAATTTACATACCATTTGACAATATTTCGTCCTAAATTTTTCATTTTATCAGTTGATTTGGAATCTTGACACGTAGGAAAATGCAAATGTTGTTTGCTGATGTTGATGTAGCTGGCAGAAATGGAAAGATTAAATTCAGCGAGCGATGTTCTAGTTTCTATCTCATTCTGCGTGCATCCTGCGAATGTATCGATAAGTTTTTTTTCTCTTCTTACCACCAGCTGTTGACGTCATTCCTACACACCGACCCAGCATCCCACAATCTGTGACGTAATGACGATGCGTGGAGAGCGGAATGGGGCCAGTCTGGCAGAATGGGAATAATATTGGTCAGGATAAGAACGTGATGGGGCGAGAGGGGATGAAAGTAGAAGCGAAAAGGCTAGTGTATGCCGGTTTGCAGAATAAGGCGTTGAGCAATAGGTGGGAGGGTTGTGGTTGCAGGGGGTAGGTCTCAGGTTCGAGTGTGCCGGACAGGGATGGAGCACGTGTTGGATAGTGACCTACTTTCGAGTTCACTGGAGATTGAGGCCATTCACGTACACCTGCCCGGCGTAGCTAGTTAGCGAAGGCTACCGAACGCGTTGCATACATGCAAATAACGTGATCCATCAAAGTCCTTTCATCCCATTGATGGTGGAGGTGGATGAGGTCCCGAATGTGGGCTCGATATGGGCGAGTGGTTGCGATTGCCTCACCGCAGTAGACTGTTAACTATGTTGTTTTGAATGCCGAAGTTTAGAGGAGTGTTTCTTAAACTTTTCATTTATATTATTATTAGAGCCGTTATATATGCCAGGGCGTTGCTGTTTCCCGCGTCCGTATTTTCTATGCCTCTTCTTTTCCTGGTATGTCCCACATGCTTTACCGAAGATAGAAGTGGTTTTCCCCTTTTTTATTATATAGGGGCTGGTATAATCAGGTAGTCTTTCGTCCGGCTACCTCAGGAGATGGCCGTGCCACGATAGCTTTTTTCCGTCCGTGGCCTCGGTTTTTGTCGAGACGATGTTCATTTTTGGACTTATTGTTTCGTTTTTGATTTTATCCAGAAATGTCTTTTGGCAGCATCTTCTCTAAAACACCAATTACGTGGCTTGTAAGTCGTAGGTCATACCTTCTATCGTGGACACCTTCATTTATATATCTTCCTTAATTTGTCAAACAGGATTCTGAGGAATAGGTCGTTAGATAACTATTTTGGAAAAACAATACATCAGCCTGAAATCCTTTGAGAAACGATGAGACTGGAATATTAAAGCCATCAATGACAGATTATGTACCAAATGGAAAATTATAGAAATAATGAATCAAATTCGGAATCAATGGAATCAACTCTTGAAACCTAAATCACATCAAAATAATATTTCTATTAGTACCAAACAAGATTTCATCATTTTATAACGAAATATTGAAATTAGTGAATAATTTTCAATACTTTCATATTTATAATGAAGTTGAGAGACACTGGTGTAAAATACTGCATGAACCAGATTGTATCTGATTGCCTAGTACAGAAAGAGAACAGAAAACTGCTATGCTAGGCCTGCCTGGATAGCAGTTGACAGATGCTAGAAAGTGTCATCATGTACGGCATTTAGAAGTTCATATTTTCACTCTGTGCCCGCCCGCTTTCCGGATGAATGAATGGCACTCGCTGGTACACGACAGTCAACAACAACGGCATGCCGCGCGTCGATCTCGTCGTCACCGCTCGCTCGGCTGCCGACAATGTGATAAGCTTATCGGCGCAAACAAACGCAATGTCTAAAGCCATGGAAATAATGCGCACTTTCAACGGCCGCCAGCCGCAAATCCCAGGCGCCGAAAAAGCCTCGGCTTTGCACTAGACCCAGCCGATCATACAACATGCGAGGCAAACTTTCAAGTGTGACATTGCGTCATCCCAGTGACGATTTGTACAAACAATAGCTAGTAATTAATTCGCTCATGTGCTGCTTTACCACTAAACTATTATCTGCCAGTTTCCTCTGGAATTTGCTGCGTATGACTTCTTCTCTCACATGACGAAATCACATTATCGAATCCCATTCATCCCATCTACTGCATTGCGGTTAAAGTTTTAATTAGAACAACGCACGAAATGTTATTAATTACGGAAGAGTCGGAATAGAAACATTGGTTGTAACGAGTGCAAAATCCAGGTATTTCTATTCAGGTATGGTTCGTGTTGGTTGTAACTTGTGGTTTGCCTTGAGGTTTGGATGCATTGCAATTATAAAATTACGAACGCAAAGCCTGTATCTTTTCCCCGACGTGAGGAAGTATGGAAGCAAAGTTCGCCCACTGTGTGGATGGAACTTGTTTCATTAAACTTTTACCGGGTGCAATCGCCGCATGATTTAATGCTGTTAATATTTATTCGAAATTCATTGTTTGTCTAGCCTGAAAGGCTCTATAAATAAGGTGTGCATAATTGAGGGGGCGGCTGGCAATTAGGTAAGCATGTAAGTAACGATCGCCTAAAGAATCTAGTAAAAGCCAATTTGATCGTTGATTATTAATGGTTTGCTTTCGTATGTTACGTCATTGTGAGGTTATCGTTTTTTGTTCTTTGTCGTCATGAAATTAAAGTGCAATCTATAAAGTAGTAAATTAGATTCTAAATTCAAACTTCATACTTTTATCTTTGAGTGTACATATGCGTGTTTTAATTTATTTTCTGATTCGAGCAGTTTTTTACTTATTTGTTTCTTATAAGATGTTCTGGACATTCATAGTCACAGTAACTTCTTATGCCTGGGATTCTTTGTTGGCATTTTTTAGAGTCTTACATCGTTGTTCTTTATTGCTCTGTTTTTCGTTTCCTTTTTTCTTTTAAAATGGTCATTTTTATATGTTTAAAACTTTGCAGAAGGTTTAAAAAGGTCCTATTAAGGCCGTTTTGAAATTAGGCCGCGACGATGTGTATTTCTCGGCTGGCTACCGTATTTTACATTATGTGATTAAGCACGTACAGCCGTATATCAATATTTGTACGTTTCGAATATATGATGCACCCCGGTGCACGGAAAAGAGGTCCCATAAACAATTCATTCGGTTCCTCTGGGGTATTTGCCAGACTTCACCGACGACTGCCGTAGATCAATGTGCAACCCACACTCCTACGTAGGTCTACAAACTGCCCTTTCCAACAACATACACCATTTATTTCAGCCAACAAACAACATTTCCAATTTTAATATTTTACTTCTCTAATATTATTATTTATTATTATTCATTATTATTATTTATTCATTTCAGATTTGAAGAGTCGAAAAATAAATTTGTCTTTCGCGACTTAAGAATTAAAATTTAATACTTTTCACTCCTCAATTTTAGCCTAATGAGAAATGAAGTGATAATATTATTGGCAGAATTGTTATAAAAGTCATAAGCATAGAGGCACGATGAAATAAGTAAAAGCTATAAAACCCAAGTGACAGTACGCGAGGATTTCAAGTGGCGACAAAGTGGTCCGCCTACGCTCCTCAGTCTTCATACTTTCTGTCTTTCAAGTATGTCATCACTTCGGTGAATGACGAAATAAAATTCCCAATAGGAATGCGTCGGATTGCTTTATGGGAGGGCGGGCAATTCAACTCTTAGCAGTTAGTAGCTCCTCGAGCAACTTCGACTTACTTCCCGCACATTTGCTTCCGCCATTTGCGCTTCTGCATAATTTACTAAAAGACGATTAAGCGAGCCGCAATAATTTCGTGCCTATTATTACTCATCTGATTGCTATTGAAGTGCATCATAACTTACTAAACATTTAAGTTCCGCTCTTATTTATTAGAAGCGGTAGGTTGAAAAATTTCATCATCATTAAAGTGATCTTAGATGATGACTGGATTCTCAGCAAGAGTCCTTGCCCTTTGCAGACTCTTTCAAAACTTAATTCCGAGCTTTTGATGTTGTTACGGAATGACTGATAACTATAGAGTACCGGGCTCTCAATTTGTAGGGGCGCTATAACTTGGTGACCCCAAGATCTCCCTAATCATTTTTATTAGAAAACTCAACGATAGTAAAAAGTAATTAAACTATTACTCATCAGATTTCACTCGAAAAACTTCTTAAATAAAATTTCTGTTGCTACAACTTAGTGACCCCGAAAAGAGTAATCACTTTTAATAAAAAAATAGACTAAGTGGCATTAAAAAATCCTTAAATTACTCATCAGATTTCGCTTGAAGAACTTCTTAAATCACTAAACATTTAAAGTTCCCCTCTGATTAATTACAAGCGCTAAGTGCTGAAATCTCATCACCATTAAAGTGATATTAGACGGTGATTGGAATATGTTCCAGGGTGCGCAGTGTACGCAAGTTGGAATAGCAGGCGGTTGGCGTTCCCGATATGAGGATCATAATGAATCAGGAACCGTTGGGGGTAGCACCAGATATCGTCGCCGTGAGCAACCTGCGCCGATGGAGCGACGTGGCACCGGTGCATTACTTCACCGATTACAGCAACATTGGCGAGGCACCCAAGCACACTGGCTCACCGTTTCCTTATGATGCCGAGATTAATCACAAAATCGTTCTCTGGTCAGTAGCCCACCTTGCTTGGCCCCAACTTCCCATTTTTAACCAGCCTCTATTCGGTGGCTGTGGTCCCAAATTGAAACACTTTTAATGCGATGTAATTATCACTAACGAGTCGATCCGATTTCTCCTCATTCAGGTCCGGCGACATATCCTCACTGCAGGTCGACGCCATCGTCAACTCGACGAACGAATCCATGACGGATAGCAATCCCATCAGCGACCGGATATTCCAACGAGCTGGTTCCGGCCTGAAGGAGGAAATTAGTCTCGATATCAGAGGTGCGTAACGAGATCAATGGTTGCCAGATTCTCTAATGTTTATTAGCTTTCCGAGAAATTCTTGTAACTGCCGTTTCATTTTTCCTGTACATCCACAATAAACAAAGGGTACCTATTAATTTCATAAATTACAGTATAAAAACTAAGTCCTGAAGCATGCTACAAAGAATTGGTGACCCAGAAATAAGTTAGACCCAATTTTTAGCCAAAAGCAAGCAAGCTGCTTGGACTGTTCAATCAGTCTGCATTACATACAATGACCTATATACAAATAATTCCAATATTGACGATATAAACTGTAACTAATCATAATTTGAATGATTTTCCGTAGAATGTCGGACTGGTGAGGTAAAAGTGACGCAAGGACATGCACTGCCAGCACGTTACATCATTCACACTGTCAGCCCAAAGTACAATACGAAATACCAGACAGCAGCTGAAAACACTTTACATACATGTTACAGGTGAGTTGGAGTTCATTAATTTGTTAATTCATTTTCCCATTCTAATTTTCCTCAGAGCCAAACAATTAACTCCAATGTTATGACAAAATTATATATTATATTAGGACAGTTATATTTTCATTTAATAAAACTGAAACTTTTATGATTTAATTACAGCTAGTTATAAATTTTAGTGTGACCAAGATATCAAATATTATTAAAAGCAGAACAGTACTTTTTTTAGAGATTATGTTATAGTAATTTAATTCAACAAAATGTTTATAGTTTTCCGTTTAAAATATATTATTCATAAATAACTTGCAGAGAAACTTTTTAAAGTGAATAAAATTTCAGTAGGATTAAAATAGTGGTTATTGATAATTATTATAATTATTAAAACAAAGGGATTTCATTATAGGACGCTGACAATTCTCATCCATTCAAATATATGTAATATTCAAGGTGCTGTAAAATTAGGTCATATCTAGGTCACGATAAATCTACCTGCCACAACTGGCCAACAATTACTATTGTTCTATTTTGTGATAATAGTATTATTTTATTACCTTTTATTGTGGGGATTATCGCGGAGCATTTACCTAGTGGCCATACAAATAAATGGTGGAGGTGCCGGTTGCAACAAATTTCCCTATAAATAGTACCTATCTATGGATTGTGCCAGACAGTCTTTGGAATATGTTCTATTTTAGTTGATTGCATTTAAAGAGGCATTAAATATTCACAAGAAAATCGCAGTTGAAACAATCGCATTCTATTTATATACAGCGTTGAAGGATTGACGTTATTTTTTCTACTGGTGAATGAACTACGTCAGTAAAAGCGTAGACAGACGCTTTCCAAGACCTCCTGCAGAGGTCCCGAGAAATCATGAGTTATTAATTCATTGATCTGCGTGAACACCGCGTGTTTGTAGAGTGACGGCCTGCCAGCACGCCGCCTATGAATGAGAAGCGTAGACATTTAATATTTAGACCTCGTGGGGCTGCATTTGGGAAGTAATTGAATGTTCAGACAAACCACGCAGGAAATAAGAAATTTCCCCCCACAAACGCTCAAACTTGAGTGAGTTGCGCATTTCGGGTTTGACGCATCGACGTCCTAAAAATAGCACCGCGTTTCAAGCCATTCCTGGCTGTGAAAATCGGCGGATGTTAATCATCGCATAGTTTACCAGTTTACTGAAACGAGTGTGTACGTGCGTTTTCAGGAATGTTCTGCAGAAATCGCGCGAACTTGGCCTGCATTCGATAGCGCTCTGTGTCGTCAATTCGGTGAAGCGAAACTATCCGCCGGATGAAGGTGCACATATAGCTCTACGTAAGTACCACCTAAGTACTCTTGGCATTGCGTTTTGAAGGAGCGCGGAAGGGTGGCAGGCGAATGAAAGGAGTGTGAAACCCCAAAGGCCACGTGGGACGTAATTTAATTAACTCGGCTGGCGCTCACATTGTTTGCATTGTTTTCGCAGGCACGGTGCGACGTTTTCTCGAGCACTACGGCAGCTCGCTGGACACGGTCGTCTTCGTTGTTGACAATTCCGATCTCGGCATCTACGAGGTCCTACTGCCACTCTACTTCCCACGCTCCAAGCACGAGGCAGACGCCGCCCGCTGGCAGCTGCCCGCCGACGTCGGCGGCAACGACGGCGAGCCCATGATTCCGGACAGACAAATCAGGATTATCGATAATCCGCAGCACACATTGCACGGTAAACGCACCTCTACATTAGCACTATCATTACCATTTGATCACATCCTCTAGTCGTTCTTATTTTTCAATAGAGGGGATCGTTTTTTGCCCATCAAACTAGTAACCCCGACGAATAGTTACCATCTTTAAAGTAGTAGATGTTGGATGTTGTTATATATAACATTTAGTGAAAATTAATTTAGGAATGATTAGCTTAAGTTGGGGTAAGTCGTTTTTTTGTGAGGTTAGGTTTTTGAGGAAGATTTTTATCAATGGCGCTTGAAATTTCACTAAGTGAGGATCGTAGAGGAGGACTCAGTGTTCAGGAAGATGTTTTAGTTGGTCTAAGGATGGGAACTTGTATTAACCTAGATTTAGAAGAGTAAGACCATGTTATGCAAGGGTATATGGGGTTAGGATAGGGAAGGAATATTTTCCCTGAGACTTATTAGGTCCTGTATCATTTGTGGTCCCGAGTTCGATTCTCGCTGGGAATAAATAGTAAAATTAATTCTTTTTTTTAATAATAATATTATCCTCTATGACTAATTACATTTAAAAAGAATTGAATGGAATTAATGACCATAGAATTCGTGCTCGGTAAAACCAAAAAATTACCGATAAATATAGAGTTCAGCGCAGTTTGTTTAGCCCGCCCCCTTGATTAATAGCAAAATATTCTGAAGTTAGCCATTTCTTCGTATCTTCGTAGATTTTAGGAAATGACTATTACTATCTTTTTCAAGAGATTTGAATTAAATATAAATATAATTAAGTAAATTAGGAAAATGGAATGAAATATATTATAAAAACAAATATACCTACATCCTGATATAACATTACATGATATTACATTACTATTGATATAATTTATTAATTAAACAAGTAATAATCAAATTATCAATAACAAAATAAATAGGAAGACGTTAAGATTAATGAATATGCGAATATCAATGAAAACTTTCAAATTAAATAAATGCCTCCATTTTAAAATGAAAATGAAGGCACATCAAATGTATTAATAAGTGTTATTAACATAAGCATATACGTCTTTATTCAAACGTGATTAGTGCGCCACATGTGTTTACAACGCTGTGTCTGACTGATGATAATTACACTCATTGCGTTCCTGATAAGACAACAAGGCAACCATTTTGTTGCGACGGTTTACAGCACAAAGATGTTGCGCACGAACAAATTTTATGAACCGCAATTTTTTCGCGTTTAATTACACCTGTCTATTGCGTGTTCGATTTAAGAGGATAATGATCAACGAGTCATTTCAGTATTCATGTAAGTAGTTCCATCATTCTTAACCGGGTTTAAATAATTTCAATTCAAATGTCATGTTTTCCATTTCGAACAGGTTTTGTCTTTTGCGTCTTTGTCTATTATCAGACTAGTGCCTAGCAAATGTTATGTTTAGTGTTTATCGGAGCTTGCCGTCAAACTGGAAGAAACTCATCAATGATTTATTGTGTAATTGACGGTTGGTCGAGTTTTCTATTCGACAAAGTAGGGCAAAATATATGTCTATAGGGTGTAAGTTGAAACTATTCAGCTATCCAACCATACCATTCTAACACGTTGGTAGATGGTATAATTAAATGATTATTGTTCATTTAGAGCATTCGTTCGTTCGTTTAGAGCATTCGGTTGATTTAAGCCCTCGTTGGTGGTTACCAAGTTTGCCTGTCCTATGTGTGACGCCTTTTGTCATTCGTTGTCATGAATTCCAGTTGATATTTCGTGTTTCGACGACGACGTTGCTGGAGGGACATCCCCTGTCTCTGTCAGCTCGGGTCATAGAATAGACGTATACACACTATAAATACACACGTGCCATCGACATTGGGCATACATTACTCATGCAATTGATTTTGCTCGGCTTTTCATGCGCTCCTTTGCTGTCTCTGCCGTCGTCGCAACTCTCAACTTGGCCGTGGTTGATGGCGGGTGCGCAGCCGACGAGGAGGAATCGATAGATCTATCGAGCCAGTTGGATTCGGCGGTGAGTCTCGCCGATCATGCATTCAGTCAAATGCAAGGTGATCTCGACCAGCAGCGGCTGTTGGGCGAACGGACCTACAATGATCCACTCGCCGATATTATGGTGAAGGAGATACAGCACCAGGAAAGGTAAGTACACTTTTAACTTTAACTCTTACCAAGACGACAACAAATCCCAGGCTCCCATACACCATCTATGTACCGATACATCAGTACATTCATACATCCACAATTTCGAATATTTAAAATGAAATAACGTGAGATTGGCACGTTTTATGCCAAACAAAACGTTAATGACCAATATTTATCGTTCCCAGCCACACTTAAAGAATTACAAAACAATCACGAATCGTTGTTTACCTTAGACTTTTAACTTTGCTATAATCCAGCCATTATGTAATTGTAACCGTAACTCATTCACTTATTTAAAACTTGCCTCTACGTGAGTACATGCTTGCCAGGTACTTGCAACAAAATCAATAACATAAAAGGATTTTAAGTATGCGCACACATTTTAATCCCCACATTGCCTTAACCACCATAATGAGCGCGATAATGAGGATCATAATTAATTTATAGCAGTCATTTGGTTGTTCCAGCATGTTTTAATTATTCACATGTATTTTACATTCAATTGTAGAGGCAGTTTTTACGAAGAGTTTATGATGGGAGATGTGCTCATCCCTAAGGCAAACACGTCCATTGACGTGTGCCATCAGAGTTGTTATCAACGTTATCGCACTCAATTTAAGCAAAGCGCAAAAGTTCGAGTTTGAAGCTAGAGTTTTTCCATTCCTTTGAACAAAAGAGTGTTTGGTGGTGTCATGCAAGGGTGGCGTTTTGTATAGGCTGGTGACCGATTTGTTTTGCAATTGTTGCGAATTTCCAACGGAAAGAGCAGGAATTCAAAGGATTGCTGAGTTATTCCCCAGCCAGCACCCCCTCTCCGTCGATAGTCCTCGTTTGTTCTGTGCGGTACGGGACACCATTTGCAAAGTTTTTTCTATTTCAATTTCAAAACGTGCACTCGCCACGCAGAGCAGAGACCAGTCGGCGCGCAACCAGCAACAAGCTGTCGGCAATTAAATTCGCTGTAGTGACTGGGATGTGACAAACTTACAAGTTCGAAATTGCAATAATAAATAGTGAATTTCAAACAAAAAGACACGCGATAATCCAATCATTTCACAATAAATTCCCATTGCAACATTTTCCAATTTTTCATTTCTCCAACCTCGAAAATAAGTTTTTTTTTGTTAAAACAGTGCATGTTGAGTTTTTTCTCGTACATTTTAGTGCAGTTTAAGTTTTAAAACGCAAATTTATGTTAAGAAGTAGTTGTTGCTATGGGTTCATCAGACTTGGGCGTCCTTGCAAATTTTGTCAAGTTTTTTCGGTACCCAGGTAAAGAGGACAATATGGAATTGGAAATTTCAGACGAAGAAAGGTAAATCAATCGAATAAAAATAATCTCATAAAATTGTTATATTTTCCATCAACCAAATGGCTGTTACATAATCTTGCAATTAATTATGCAAATCATGCAATAATTAAGCGAATTAGATCGTGCTACCTGTTTGGATTTCTTACCGAAGCAAACCAAGTAGAACTTTACCACATTTTGTAATATTTCCTTTAGCAGCACGATAAAATTGATTTCCGTTTTTGGGCCACTGGCATCGGCGCAGCAGTGTGTCGTAATCTGAATCACCTGATTTCGTGATAATTTTTCTCATATTGTTGGTCAATTATGAGCATCAACAACATGGTAAACCAAACGAATGTAAAAAGCGGTGCAAGTGCGCTCCAATGACATCGAAAATTGTGAAATTACGAAGCGTGGCGATGGGAAGCTAATCGCACAATGCGCGTGCATTATATGATTACAATACCATCAAGTTGATTTGCTCATAAGTGTGATTTGCTTGAATTTGCAGGTATGAGCGATTGCTGAGGCGAGCTAGGACAGAGGATTTGAGCGAGGTGTCCGGCATAGGCTGTCTATACCAGAGTGGTGTAGATCGCCTTGGCCGACCTGTGGTGGTCTTCGTTGGAAAATGGTTCCCTTTCAATAAAATCAATCTCGAAAAGGTAAAGAAAATAACTGCTAATCATGCAAGGTCTTTTTAATGTCCTCCTAATTTGAAAGAAATAATGGTAAAACTTAGAGACATTGATTTTTGGTCTTTTTGAAGAATACAGTCATGATTTTTTCGAACATTATTCCTCTAGACTAGTCAGTATCTTGCCTAGATATGAGATAAACTCACAGTATCTAAACGGTGATGATTTTGTATTGTGCATTTCCTAGGAATGTCTCAATGTCTAGCTAGAATTTTACCCAATTTCTTTATATGCTCTGAAATGATCATCTACTTGATTCATGTTTATTTGTGTTCCTATTGGGAACACTTTTAGGCTCTTCTGTATCTGATAGCACTGCTGGATCCAATTGTGAAAGGCGATTACGTGATAGCATACTTCCACACGCTAACGTCTAACAGCAATTATCCATCGTTCTCATGGCTCAAAGATGTCTACAATGTCTTACCGTACAAGTACAAGAAGAATTTGAAAGCCTTTTACATCATACATCCAACATTTTGGACTAAGGTAAACAGGACTACTTTACACACTTTCAAGTAAAACATAAAAATGTGTTCTTTAGATGATGACCTGGTGGTTCACCACGTTCATGGCACCAGCCATCAAACAAAAAGTGCACAGTTTACCCGGTGTCGAATATTTGTATTCGGTCATGTCTCCCGATCAGCTTGAAATACCAGCATATATAACCGAATACGATATGACGGTACGTACAATAACCTATAATAATCTCACTATACTTTTAACCTGTAATAACCTCAAATTACACCAATTAACCTCAAATAAACACAATACAAATGTAACCATAAGAAAACTATTTAACCTTAAAAAATAATTTCATCTTAAAAACCACTTTAACCTTATACTGATGAAAATTAACCGAAAATACATTTTGCAGATAAATGGTTTGCGATATTTCCAACCGAGTCCCACGTAAATCATCACCAGCTCGAAAAACATGCATAAAAGATCCAAGGAAATGTGTAACGGAGTGAATGAATGTGTGAATGTGGAAAAAAAAAATTAAAAAAAAAAAATAGCAAAAAAGTCGTCGAAAACATGGCAATGAAATCAAGCATGAAATGTTGTATGATTCTCGGCAACAACAGCAATATTAGTCGATTCATGCATACATATTACAGCGCGTTATTGTAATTAATCATTAATAATTAACCAATTACAGAAATATGTACAAGTATGTAAGAATTAACAAGAAAAAAAAACACCCTAGTAGTGCTGAACGAGCTGAACGTTGTGCTGTGCCAAGCCTCTTCTCCGTTTAGACACAAAAAAAACTAAAATCATGAAGAAGATGTTACAAACTATCACAACAGCGTGAAAAAGAAAAATACATGAAGATGAGATTATGTGACTTAAAATCTAAATTCCTAAAAAAATCTATATGTTAACGTTTAAAATTCATAGATATATTTATCGCCCCGAAAGTACTACATGAAAACATGCAGAGCTTATTTATAATAACAAGTATTACCTAAGAAAATAACATCAAAGAGATCTAATTATAAAAAATAGGGATTGAGATATATTTCAATTATTACATACATGGATAGTATACATTCCCATTGTTGCCACTGTTATCACGTTATACATGCAGATTTGTAGCAAATTTGTAGCAAACTAAATTATTACAAAACAATGCAGTGCAAGTGCAGTGTTGGCGTTAGATGCAAAACAAATGAACTCATGTAAATTGTGTCTATATGAACATAAAATTATGCAAATGTACTTATGACCTACACAGATCAAACTGTTCTTCGTATTCAAAATTTGGAAGTTGCATCAAGGCGTAAACATTAATCAGTAGCAATGTAATTAATGCAAAATCATACGCAGATTGATAGATTGATTTAATTTGTTTTGAGTTTAGTGAGTTTCTTAGATTAATGGAACATTATAAGTATTATTCTCTTTGCCGTACCTAAACGTTTTTGTTACAATTTTTTGTATTTATTAATGTCTTTTTTTAATTGTATTTTAGTGCCTTGCCATTCGTTGAACGGCAGTTTTTTTGTTATTAGTTGATTTACATGTATCTTCGAATGTAAATTATAACATTACACATTAAACATATGCGTGACCCAACAAATAACAAAACCAAATACTTATGATCTTTGTGAGATGAATACATATATTTTCAATAATAACAACCGAGGGATGCATTAAAAAGGGCTGACAGAGCAGATACGTTGATACATTTGTGAAGATGGTATCTTAAAAAAGGGTCCAGCACAAAATCCTCTCCATATTTTCTATGGGGTGATTTCGTTTATTAAAGAATTAAAAATTATTATATCAGGGTGAACCTAAATGCTTTTCATTGAGTTTACATATAAATTAACCAATGAAAAGCACGAAAACCACTAGAAATATATTTTAAGCATGGAAAATGTGAAGTAAATAGAGCATTTTGCGCTGAACCATTTTTGTTAACTCTGCTAAATTCACACGAGTGAGTTTGGTAATATCTATCATCAACTGGATATACTATCAACTCACAATCAGAAGTAGTGCTGGAATTTAGATAAATACTTATAGATTCACCAGTATACTTATCTAGAAATGTAATTTGCCCCAAAATGCATTCGTTTTCAATGTAATCCAAGAAAAATCACGCGCGATTCCGAGCAATACTTCTAAGAGTTCAACCAAACAATTGTTAACAACGTGCAAATGTCTCGTCACTCCCCGCCACCCCCGCTGAGGAATAAATACAATCAATGGCAAAGTGCGTAATGTTACAAACCACTAAATTTTATCAATTATATTGTTATCTATATATAATGCCGTGTGTCTCATTGTGCGTCATTGCTAGATGACATATTTTCGGACCGATATATTTATCCAATCTGTAATTGATATAACTCTAGGCAGCGTAGATGGCGACGATACCGATCTTTACATGAACCACCACACGAAAATTGTTAATAATCATAATTTTGTAACATTAGACGATGGTTAACGCGATATGAAAATGAAGTGATAGATGTAAAATGACGCTTAAACAAATTTAAGAACGATGCAAAGTGAAACAAGGAAAATCAGCTGTAAATTTGCGTTATTGAGATTTAAAATGCGAAATAAATATGTTATTCACAAATTTTCTGTAGTTTCTTTGGATAATAAGTACATAGAACAAATGAACTAGGAGTATGAAAATTTCAGGTATCCTGTAGTATCGAAATTTTTTGGTGTCCAAAGAATTGAAAAAAATAAGAAGCCATCTTTATTATGAGACTAAGCAAGAGGGACGTTTTGTGGAGCCTATTTAGGCTATTTAGACAGGAGTGATAAAGTGATAAAAGTATTGATATAAAAATTAGTGATCGATACAGATGCTTCCAGTTATTCATACGTATACCTTCATGTACGAGATATTGACAGAAACTAATTTTGCTATTTATTACCATTTAAAACACATTTTTAACTTAAAGCCGATATATTTTAATATATTAATAATGAAATAGCGGAGTTCGTGGCGTAAAGGTTACGCACAGGCGTTGTAACGCAAACGTCCCGGGTTCGATTCCCGGTGTCGCTATAAATAAGATCTTGCACTTCGCACTTTCCCAAGTCCTGGATAAGGAGTTGTTTTGGCCGTTGCCACTTATCTGGAATCGCACAGAAATATTTTGAAAGTACTCCATCCTGGGTTACCCAGTCATCCACAATATGAACTCACGCAATCACAGACTTCGGGTCATAGTGGAATACTTGCCATCTACATCAATGGCGGAAAGGAGGAGACGAAGAAGTTTGTCTGTGCTCTGAAGATATTCACATTAGCTGTTAGCTTAGGAGGTATTGATAGTCTTGTGGCAGTACCGTAAGTAAACTATTAAAATTGCTTCATTATCAAATACTGATTTTTGTTTTATTTCAGGGAAACGATGACACATCCGCAGATGTCGGCAGAGGAACGCACAAGCTTAGGAATAACGCCAAACTTAGTAAGGCTTGCTGTGGGTTTGGAGGACGTTGATGATTTGATCGAGGATTTGGAACAAGCTCTAAATTATTGAAATATTGTGATTTCAAAATGTCCCATTTAAAATTACATTTGTTTGGGCTCTAAACTTGTATAATTAAACAAATTAAACTGTAACTATAT
>WSZQ02076100.1:0-19677 GCA_019419845.2 Weissflogia rhopalogaster
ATTATTTAATTATTGAATGTTGTAAGTGTGCAATGGTTATACTGAGGCTGGAATGCCAATAAAGGTTATACATACATGTACATACATATTAACTTTATAAAGTTGATCTAAGATAGATGATGTTTCAACAATGTCTCTGTTAATCTCTTTTTACTCTAAGAATGATAATTTAGAGAAATTAAAGTTTAATCCACAGATATTCATTTGTTTGTACTTATTCTTACGCAGGTTTTTTTTTAACTTACAATATTACATGTTAGTACTTGCAGGGATTCCTGTAAAATCATCGACAATCTCAAAAGTTTTCATAAGGAAAACAACTGTATCAATTTGATCTAAGAGAGATGATGTTATTCAATCAATAACTCACTTAATCTGCTTTTACATACTCTAAAAATCATAATTTAGGGAACTTAATGTTTATTCTACAAACTTCGAAAATTACATGTTAATACTGACAGGAATCCTTTAAAATCATCGGCAATCTCCTAAACTGTTAAAGTGATTGACAGAAGAAGTTAAAGTTGGTCAAATTTGAGAAACTCTTTGAGACTACGTTTTTACAATAAAGGACGAATTACGGACATTCCAGTTCTCATTCAATCTTTTCAAATGTTTACTAATCATCTAGTTCACAAATGGAATCAACTATACAAAGTTGATCTTAGATAGATTACGCTATTCAATTTATAAATCGCTTAATCTCTTTTTACATACTCTAAAAATCATAATTTCGAGAAATTAATGTTGATTAAACTGAATAAACTTACTAGTTCTCCTAACAATTTAACACACATTAATACCATTCTGTTAATCTTACAAGTTTCAAATATTATATAAATATAGCGATTTATATTCTTTAGAGGCGATTAAAATTTAATATTTCTAGGTCTATTTGACGGGCAGTTACAAGCTCTCAAAATTAAGAAGTTTTTATAGCATTTTTTAGGATTACTAGTTTAATAGCATATAACTTCTAAATTTATGACTTAAATTAATTGAACATTTTACTGGATATAGTACACGTTATGTTCTCTTGGATCTCCTAGAGAAAATCGATAATTTAATCAAATTTCGGAGCTTTACGGCCTCCTGAGTGGCGTAGCGTTCGATCAACGATCACAATAGCGAAAAAGGAAGGAAAGAAGCTTGGCAAAAAAGCACAACAAAACACGCTCGCTGTGCGGCCGCGAAGCGAAAGTAACATAGAAATGACTAGGCTATGACGAGATTACGTTACGCTCGATCGGGCGACACCGACGAAATCGCCGTGAAACAAGGCGGGCGCGATCGAAGAAGAGGTGCAAAAAAACGCGCTTTTCGCGCCGGAGCGACCGAAAAATCGCGGCTCCGAGGACGCGATCCGCTCAGCTGGTCCGATGTGCCGTTGTGCGGCTGTGTGTACATACAACGCCTAGGTGTTTTGTACACGCGTGTATGTGTGTTGGTGCGTGAATTTCTTGTCGCCGTCCGACCGCGGAGGAGAGCTCCGTTCATCCGTCATCGCGCCTAGAAACGCGCGCAGTGAGCGATGAAAAAGAGAATGAAAGGATGACAAATGACGGCGCTGCTGCTGTTGCCGCTGCCCCGCAACGCGTAAAAAGTGTATCACTTTCGAATAATGTCGAAAACGTTAATTAAACTCGAAGCGACACATACATAGATATATATGTGAGAGCATACGCACGCGCGACATTAGAGCAGATTAGCTGGCTGCTGTGTTGGTGTTGCTGGGGCTGTGGCTCTCGCACACACACTCACGCATAATGCGCTGCATACGCTTAGCATATCAAGTGTCATTAAATAGATCGCCTTTTGGACATCATTATGGCTAACGAGGACATCGAGAAACAATCTCACAAACTCAAGCTATAATTAACCGACGCCGGTCGGGGACTATGTGCATATTAAAAAAGGTTTTTTTTACTTCGAACATACATTTGAAATCGAGCTTTATTAAATGCATGTTATAATAGTCAATAGAATTATGTGTCCAATTATTAGGTGCATTCATTTACATGTATCTGCAATTTCGTATGGATATGAAGGATTTTGAGTTTTGTGATTTTTTACAGTTAGAGATAGTCTCGTTTAGGTCAATTGAAAACGTGTTCCTTGAATTGAATGATAGTGGCTAATAGTCAAGTCTTATATGGGGGATTAGGCACGTGCCTGGAGGTGCCGGTATAGAAAGGTGTCCCGCAGGTATATAAGGGACCCCTAGTAAATTTATATTCAAGAAGGACCTTCTGATCCATTGGACTTTCTTCTCAAACAAAAGATCCCACTACTTTTTTCAAGTTCCAAATTTTTCGATATACCAATAAAAATATTGGGGGGCCCAAACTTAAAATGCTAGGCACCACAGACGACATTAATCTGCCATTGGGCGATAGCAGGTATATAGTGGGAATATACATATAATTGTTTCAACATCCTTTTTTATTATTTAATTATGTCTCTGTTTCTTAGTTATTAGGTATTCTGGCGGATGATGAAAAGACCAAAGTCTGTATATCGCAAGGAAGAGACCACGTCTGAGACGTTGGTCAAACTTGCATCGCCTATTTGCTCGGTGCGAGATATTAGGTGATACAACACCATGATTTGAATCTAAGTCATTTGCGTTAAAACGCTTGTGCGTTACCAGTGCTCCACGTACTCCATGGCTGTTTGGATGGGATCGCAGATAATTAAGACAAGATCATAATTTAGAAAAAATATCCAACTCCAATAAACTTCGAAAGTTCGCTTAAATAGTTTTGATTTTATTAATATATGTGATCATCCTATGTGGGTTCCAAGCCACAACAATATGGCTGATGAACTAATAAGAAGAGGAAATGTTTAAGCTTCTTCTGGGCTCACCATAAATGGTCGTGAGAGATCCATCTCTAGGAACCTCATCATAACAACAAAAATGCACACTAACTGATACAGAATGATTTAAAAACTTTTATGGAACTCATAACAGAACCTAAAGTACTATCTGTAAAAGATTGGAAAAGATCGAATAGGTAAAATCAGGTCGTAGTCCTCTAAAGGCTTATTCCCTCTCCTATAGGCAATGGAAAGAGTTTTACGTAAGAAGTATCGATAATGAGATATTTTCACTCTTCCTTCTACAAAAAATTCTACCGGGGCCCATGTCCTTGATGACCTAAATCTTGGTTATAAGCGTTTCCATGTTAGGTCAGAGATATAACCATTAAAACTTAGATTTTATCAGTCTTCCCCATGAATGTTCTGTACTGTCCAGGCTCCTGAATCAACCTGTGGAGTATCACACTCCACAGAAGGAATTGATCAGGAAATGATCTCGTGTCTTAGGGCTGAAGAGGGTCCTAGGAAGGCCAAGAGGTTGCTTGATGTATCATACTTCAGAGCAAAGAAATTATAATGCTGAAAAAGAGCCGAGGTTCTGTACCACTCAGCCATATATTTGCAAAGGCGACCTCACAACTTGCAAATTACATCCTAGAACCTGAAAGACTTTCTCTGTTAGGTAGCGAGTAGCTAGGCCTCGCTGCATTCAATGGGAAGTGGCTCAAGGAGATTCTAACCTTTTCGAAGGTAATCTCCGTTATTGACCCATAGAATTGAACCAAGCAGATTAGACCGTTGATCACAGTGCTAGTGGAGCTGACCGTCCAATAATAATAAAAAATGTTCTAACCCCGTTTATACCCCTCCCACATCGTAATCCTTGTTCATCTAGTAAAGTATACTTATTTCCATTTTTCCTTCCCAAAGTCTATTCATAATAGTTTGATTTAGTTTCAACAGAAAGACTTAAAACTTACCGAAATGTTATAGTACAACCTGTTTAGTTCAACTGCGTTGGCGTGTTGGTGGCGATAATTAATCCATCAATCACAGCCGTCCAGGCGGTTATTGATTGTTCTTCGGCAGCACGCAGCATTGTTGCAAAAATCGAAATCTGTATCCATCGCCGCACATTTTCGTAATCTAACGCATGCGAATAGAAATCGACCGCGGCTCTTTATCGCGTATCTAGTTCATTAGTTATTGGTGGCTTATTTCGCTACAGTATTTCGGGTCTGTGGAGCAGTCGTAGCGCGTCCTTTTCACGTCCAAGATTCGAATCAAGAAGCAGTCGTAGGCAAACTGAACACAAGAAAAAAAAAACGCCAAAAGCGACGCGTTAAAAATGGCATAATAATAGATTATTATTATTATTGGTTTGTGGGTATATCCATCGCGGCCCCGAAACGAGCGGCTCATTATTATCGATATTATTTATTGCAGTGAGATGCACATCTCTTAGAACTGCTCAGACGTTTATTCATCTGTTTCTCGATTTGAAATATGGGGTGTGTTTTTTTTTCTGTAGATACCGTAAATGTGTCCTACTTTAGACGAAGATTTTTTCGTTTTAGATTTTCACGAATAATCAGCGAATAAACGCAAATTTCAACTTTCTGCCCGGCTAAATTGAGAGAATAACATCTCTCAATTTAGGCGGGCGGAATGTTACGACAAAGTGGTACCTACGCGCTGTAGTAAATCAGACAATTAAGAGACGAAAGAGATTGAGACATATTACATTCTTTCGCATTCGTTTAGATTAGCGCGCATAATTTAACATTAAGCAAGAAGCAGCCGAGCAAGCGGTGCGCAGCTTTTTTTCGCTGTGAAGTTGTTGGTACGCTAGCAATTTTCTTAATACTTTGCAATCTTTTCGGTTTGCCGTCATCTTGTCTCGGGGCCCGCGTTACATTGTTTCCAAGTCGCCATATCCACGGCGAATGTAATCGTGCGTAATGCAAATGTGTAAATAATAGCGGCACTGCTCGGCGACCTAGTGGAAAAGTCAAACGATGACGACGACGACAACGACGACGATGATGAATTGCAAATTAATCTAGATTAATCCCAACCATGGGATTGGTGTACTAATCACGCTCTCTCTAAGTGCTTGAAAATAGCATTTATTTTATTGCATTTTCTTGGAATTGACGCCGGATGAGTCAAGATGATTCCTGCTAAAGCTATAACTGCGCAAATCATGTCTGATTTTACGAATATACGCATATAAGAATATATCAAATTTTAATATGTTATCATAGTCAAATATTTATGGATTATATGTTTATATCGAATTGGAGGTGGGGGGCGCAGGATTGGAGCGATAGAGGGATGTATGTTGCAGAGATTGATATATGGAATGGAAGAGAGGGTTAGTGCAGCAGGAAATTATTAGGATGTCAATAAGGTGGGAGACCATAAGCAGAGTGGCCAGGTATAATGAGAAATTAGTTAGAATGGAGAATGAAAGACTTGTTGATATAGCCGATATAAAAGTGATGAGCACGAAAGGGAGCGAGTGAATGGAGTATGATTTGAAGAAAGGCATATGAAGCAGTGGGTCTTTCAGAAATGGCTGGAATGGCATTAATGAAAGAGGGAGAAGCCCTAGAGGCGTGGAAACTGGAAATAGGTTGAGGAGGAGCAACCTAACCTAACCTTTTGAGCTCAGTCCCATTACCCGTTAAACAAACTTAATCAAAACCAATAAAGTGTAAACTGTCCAGCCAAGTGGCGCAGAGGTATGGTTGATCACTAATGCCCACGAGGTCACAGTTTCGATTCTCGGTGGGGATGCATAGTAAAGTGAATTCTTCTTCTTATCAATAGTGTTAGCCTCTAATATGACTAATTACATCGAACAAGAATTGAATATAGCAAATAACCATAGCAATCGATGCTCGGTAAATCAAAAAATAAATTTAAAAAAAAAGCGTAAACTCTTTCAAAAAATTTAGAGAGGTCCTGTTTATAATATACTCTTAAACGCGTTGATCTGGAGTTATTCTTATTCAGTCTGCGAGAAATCTTTCTATGATATCATTCCTGATGAATTATAGGAATAATGTTTGCTTCCTATGAGGAAGCAGAAAACGATCTTGCATAGAGGAGCTTAAAAGTCACATTTCCAACCCTTCTGACCAACCTAATCATATTGAAATCTAAACAATTTCAAAGTCGAAGAAAAGTAAATTTTAAATTTAAACATAAGACTTTAGGGAGGTCTTCCATATATGATTATAATCCATCTGAAGTCCGCATATTTTCCTCAGAAAGTATAAGGATACTTTTAGATGTATTGGTCTGGAGTTATTATTCTTTAGTCTGCACGGAGTCTTCTTATCTTATCAATATTGAATAAATATTAGAGTAATATTTGTTGCACATTTGTGCCTATGATGTATCTAGAAAGACATTCCATAAAGGAGAGACTCTAGAAGAAGAGATTAGGCACTTCTGGTCTGGAATTGAAAATTCCAATAGATACTCTGCATATTTTCCTATGTTAACTCACTAGCACCAACCTTGGGTCGTATTTCCATTTCCCTTTTAAACTACCTAATCAAAACTAAGGAAGCCTAAACTGTTTCAAAGTCTAAGGAAAGTAAGTTTTAACCTTTTTTAAACTGTGGAAATCTTCCATATGTGATAATAATCCATCAAAATCAAATATTTTTTTACAAGATACAAGGATTGTCTTGAATGTATTGATCTGAAGTTATTATTATTCAGTCTGTAAGGAGTCTTTCAATGATTACTTTTTTCCATATGATGTATCTGGAAAGAATATTCCATAAAAGTATCTGAAAGATTCTAGAAGGGACCAAGAACCTCTGATCTGGAGTTGAAAATTTCGAAGTATGAAAAATTTGCTTAGTTAACTCACTAGCCCCAACCTTGTCATACTTCCATTACCCTTTTCACTCTCCTAATCAAATCTAATGACGTCTAAACATTTTCAAAGTCTAAAAAAGGTACGGTTTAAGTTTAAAAAGGCGTTTTTAGACACTTCCTCCAAAAGCGATAATAAAAATATAGAAATATAAAGATCAGAAAAGGACCTTCCTTGTGAGAAGGTACAAAGGCAATTCCATGGACATTTCTTAGCTTAACTTACCAGCGCCTAACTTAAGAATGGAAATGTACCCCAAGACATTTCCACCCTTAAATTCTTGCCACTATAAAAATAGCATAGAATGGCTAATTCGTCTTAACTATTTAAAGCCTAACACAATGATTGAAAGTAACGGTGATCATAGCGCAAGACTGAAACTGCGGAAAAGGGAAACTTCGTGCAATCGACGATCAATCGCAGCGACGAACGCATAAACGCAGCATTAATTAGCCCGGTGTACTGCCACTATCTAGTGTTTCATCCGCGATAATTTAATTTCTTGCCGCGCAGTTTTCGCAGGCATGTCATTTGCATTTATATTGCGCGAATTTGCACTTGCTGCGTGCGTCGCGGCGACACGAAATCGAGAGTGGAAAGCGCCGGATGTGAAACTCGCTCATTTCCACCCGACACACTCACATGCTCCTGCATGCACACGATCGCGCATCTAAGAGCGCGCACACATGTGCATCGTTGGCATACGAACAACAAAAGGAGTGCGCGGCGTGAGCCTGCGAGAGGCAATTAATAACATGCCAGCGCATTTTCTGGCAGGAACAATTCGTCGCGAAGGCAGCGCGCGCGCACTGGTAGCCGCCTGCGACGGAACAGCCGTTAGCATTTTGCTCTAGTTTAAAATGACTTTCGATTTTCGTCAAATATGGCCAGCGGTCGTTTGCCGCGCACACAAACGCATCGGTGTGCTGCCATCGACGCGCAGGCACGCACGCACACATCCACGAGCGGCCATCTATCTGAATTCTCGCCGTTTGTTATTTCGCCCGCTTCGCTTTTATCTATTAAGCGCAGCGGCCGAACTGGGCTTGGCACTTTTCCTTCTTTCCATCGGCGGCTACCGCACACGCACCGGTGCAGCGCACCGTTCACATTCACGCCGTCAGTGAAGAAAGAGTCCTTCTCATTAGGAGGAGGTACAGCAGTACACACTCACACACAATACGGACGCCGTCCGTGGCTATCTGTCAAATTGCGTAGCAAAGTTTCGATTCTATGATTTTCTGCGTAACTACCTCATTGCAATGTGTTAAGCGATCAGTTTTTGGAGGTTTGGTAGTTTCGGAACCGTTCTTGCGAGACATGTCGAAATTGAAGAAAGGCTTCTAGTGGTTGTCTAGTAGTATTACAATTTGTACTGGAGGAATACTAAAGAATCATCGAATGAAATCGAGTTTAACCAATTTCGACTTACTTCTAAGCAACCTGGAGAATGTGGATACCAATCTTCTCCTGTCTAAACCCAGAACCTCCATAGTACTTGGATAGGGTCTAAACAGGGTGCAACAATAGTTTTAACTGTAAACCTTACAAAAAATTAGAGCCTGTAAGATGGTCTTCGTCTATTTTTATTACTCGATAATTTACGTTGAAACTCAGTTTGTAAGATCTCTGCTTGCCTTAGGAGAAGTCCCAATGAGGTCCTGGTGGGACAGTGGCACCAACAAAAAGGCTTCTCGTCGTTCCCTATGAAACATCACTGATCTCTTCAATCAGTTCAATAGATTAGAATCTGTAATATCTTACGTCGTACCTGTCAGAACGGATGGACTATAATTGTATCAGTTCATTATACCCCAACCGTACATCCAGAAAAACCGGGAACTTCAAATCTTTGGATCTGAATTTCTAAGTCCTAAATTGGTATAAGGTTAGGAAACTGTATATCATAGCAAAATCATCCGACACAGTTTACTACAAGTTGCAAGGTTTTTCATCTTTGAAAGTAACCAATCCTCTAATAAGTGCAATAAGCTGAACCAGTTGTATTCTAATCGTCAATCTTGAAGTTCGGGAAATAGACATTTTTGCATATGAAGAATCCTAAAATACTTAACTCAAATCTTTGTGCAATAAGGAAGTGCATAGGACCGATTGACATATACAGGTTGTTTTCTATTCATCGTCGTTGCTGAAGCACCTAACGATTAATTTCACTCTGGGCGTAGGTTTGGAGACCGACTTAAGTTATGTTTATATTCGCGCATGTGCGCCATGTCGCTCGCCCGTTGCCCGTTTTGTGCCGGTTGTGTTCGCGCGCGCGGATTTACGGAATTGCAATTTATGCTATCAGCGCGCTGGACTGCATTGCAAACGGAGTGCACCAAGAAGACAACAACACCGTGCACGAAAAAAACAAAAAGTTGTAGGTGTTGCTACGGTTATTGCACCGGCAATCACGCTGCGAGCCGCTGGCCGAAAGAGAAAACGCGAAAATGTCGTTTTGCATCGTCCGTTTAGGTTTACATGTGCGTGTGTGTTTGTGTGCAAGTGTGTTTATCACCAGCTTCTTCTTCTCTATCCCACACACGTTAGCTGTACGTGCACGCGAGGGGCGGCAATTGTGTGATACCAATCTCCTTCGCCCAAGGAGTGCGCGATTGCGTTCTTTGCGGACTTTTCAATCGGCTTTCAATTATGCGATCATTGCGATTGGCGATTAGAATTGCCGCGCGGCGGAACGACAGCGCACGGCCGCGGCGGTGCGGACTCGATTTAAATGTCACCAGCAGCATTTTTCTTCTTCCTCTTTCGTCACACGCGCGTACCGGTGTTCGGTGCCGGCGGTGCAGTGTGGTCCGTGCACAGCGATATGCAAATCGGGCACGGGCTGTTGTGGTGGCGCTGATTTGTGGAAGATGATTTGTTTTTATCGCCCCGGCGACGTGCGATCGCGCCTCCTCGCCGATAACGCTTGATGCTAATCTTAATTGTGGGCGTGTTTGCGTATTGTTGCGATTCGCATTCGATGAGCGGACGGTCGTTAGGCGCGCAACCACGTGTGGGCATCTCACAAAAGGACCTAGCGTTGCAGGGTTGCCAGGAGCCAGGAGCGCCACTTGGGAAGAAAACACTTAACCGAAACGAATCTAGAACAAGGTATCTTCTTAAGGTGCAATTGAAACCGTGTGTGTTCCAAAAAATTCATTAAACGCAATTGAAATAATAGCTCTGTTACTGACAACAAGTGAATGAATGACAGTACTGTACTTGATCGAAACTCGCAGACAGAATTTTCTGCAGAAACGATTTGTATTATAGCTGATATATTTTAAATTTCATAGGAAGATTACAGAAAAAGACATATTTGAAGATATCCTTCGAAGAGTTACCGAAAATATAGAAAATAACCAAATTAAGATACTCTCACTCTTGCCATTGGTGTATGAATCGGGATCGTAAAAAGTTCTCAGCGATGCAAAATTAATGAGGTATATGCGATAAGAACACAACATTAATCGAGACATTTCATCGAATATCTAGCTTCCAGAAACCAAAAGTAACTCTTATGGTTTCTGGATACAAGTTTCCACCTCTAATGGTATGTGATCCAATCGAACATTGCAACGTTGCAATTGGATTGAGATACACGGAATAAGGAAACGTTTTATCGAAATACATTTAAAAGACCAAAGATTCTACAGAATACATTTGATCGAAACGCATGAGAAGGCACACTTCTTAACAAATTATTGGTAACGTGCCAAATGTATCTTCAATTTTATAGAAAAATTACAGAAAATAACCCCAGAGTTTTATAGAAGACCACTTTATTGAAAATCATTTCAAAGACGATATCCCTCCAAAAGATACAAAAAAGAAATGAAATAACGAAATGAAGACATGTCATACCACAATTTCTATTTCTTGTCATTGTTCTATGAATCGGTAACAATAATCGAGACATTTCATCGGAAATCTAGCTTCCAGAAAACAAAAATCACACTTATGGTTTCTGGATACAAGATCCATCATTTTTTTCAATTCAGAAGTATGGTAGATAGGAACAAAACACTTGATCGAAATGCATTTAGAAGACATACTTCTTGAGGAACGACTATTCAAATGCCAAATATATCTTCAATTTCATAGGAAGGTTATAGAAAAGAACATTTTATTGAATAAAGTGGTCAATGAAGTGGTCATTGAAAATCGTCAAAGAAGATATCCTTCGAAAAGACACAGAAAAGAAATGAAATAACTTCGTGAAGATATGTCATACCACAATTTCCATTTCTTAAAAAGGTACTCAGCGATGTAAAATTGATGAGGTATATGCAACAGAAAGACATTAATCGAGACATTTTATCGAAAATCTAGGTTCCCGTAAACAAACGTTAGACCTATGATTTCTTGATACAAGTTTCCACCACTAATGAACTGTGTTCCAATGGAACACAGTTGCAAAGTTGCCATTTGATTCGGATTCATGAGCTAAGGAGACACTTTGTCGAAATATATTTAGAACACAAATGCTGCTATGGGGACAATTCCAAACATAATTCTTTGAAAATTACTCGATTCAAAATGAAAAGGTGCCTCGGTTGCTATTGAAAGACGATCGAAACTGATTAACGGAAGTCAATTCGTTGATAGATTTTAAGTTTTCGTTCAAGTGTCGCCATTGTCGCTCGCATGCTTAGGCAACATAAGCGCAGCATTTGCGTCGGCAAAATACGCGCGGCCGTGCTGATTTAGAATTAGATCCGGATCGCGTTGCCGCGCGGGGCGGCAGCCGTGGTGTTGCCGGACGAAGAGTTCCCTTGGCACAATTAGAAGGCTGCGGCTGCTGCGCCATCGATGCCAATGAAGCGGCGCGGCTCGCAGAGATCGAACGGAACGCATCGAGAGCGCCTGCCCGCCCGCCGGCGATGGCGGTGAGCGCAACAACACACAACGGTAGTTTCGGACCGCAGGCGCTGCGCCAGCCTGCGCTGTTCGCATTCTGCTTTTTTTTGCCTACGCTTCTACCGCTTTTTGTGCCCGAATTCAACTCATGCGGAAATTTCGCTATTCGGCCGCGCCGTTGCACAACGCCTTGCACAACGGATCCACCTTCATCTCACAGCATCCTTGACGTGTTATTTTCCTTCTATCCCCCAGAAAACAATGATTCTGAGTCGTAAGACACTAGAATAGGATTTGTAAGGATGAAATTATATCGATTTTAATTTAATGAGCGTATCACAGAGAATAGTCCTCTATGCAACTTGTATAGAGGAATACATGGGCTCCTAAAAGTGATCTATCGATGTTCTGAATAACAAACAGGATATAAAGGAATAGCAGAATTGGCTATAGTTGAATGAATGAAATAGGTGAAAGACAAAAGAAACGCGCTTATGCAAAATCCTTCAATATAAGGATGGAACCAATTCGTTTCCAGACTTCAAGAAGTGATCCAGGGAAACTGGGAGTACCCTTATATCTCGGAGGGTGACTTAAGGCATTGATGCTCGAACAACTCATGCAGTGGAAGACTGGAAAGTGCATAAAATATGGATCTTCAAATCATCCAGCTAAAAGATGTTTAGCTGAGTATCTAGAAGTTATCTAAAGATGATCTGAATAACATTCAGCATATAAATGAATAATTTATAGATGAAAGACAGACAATAGAAACATGCATATGTAAAGACCTTCGATACATCCCCCAGGAACCAATTCGTTTTCAGACTTCGAGAAAGTGATTCTGAGATGCAAGGATTTAGCCTTGTAACCCAGAAGGTACCCTAAGGCATTGTTGTTCGAGCAATTCATGTAGTGGAATGATTCATACTGATTGATCTTCAATTATTGATCAGCAGGGAAACATTTAAACGAGTTTCTGGAAGGGATCTAAAGATAATCTGAATATCATTCAGGCCATGAAAGAATAGTTCTATAGTCTATTCAACTAGTCTATTCTATAGTCTATTGAATAAATACAGTTATAGAGAGGACAGATAATAGAAACACTCTTATGCAAAGACCTTCTATGCAAGGATGGAACTAATACGTTTCCAGACCTCGAGAAATGATTCAGAGATGTTAGGAGTTAGCATTGCATCTTGGAAGCTGCCATAAGGCATAGTTGATCAGGCAACTTGTGTAGTTGATTGATAGAAGGTCCATAAAATGGTTCCTTAAATGAATCTGCTATGAGATGTTGAAATGAGTATCTAAACATTTTCTAAAGATGATCTAAACAGGATTCACGATATAAATGATTAGCTGAATCGGCTGTACTTGAATGAATATAGTTAGGTGGAAGGCAGATAAGAGAAACACGTTTATGCAAAGACCTTCAATACAAGGATGGAACCAATTCGTTTCCAGACTTCGAGAAGTGATTCAGAGATTCTAGGAGTTAGCATTGCATCCTGAAAGCTGCCATAAGGCATTGTTGGTCAGGCAACTCGTGTAGTCGAAGGATGGAAGATCCATAAAATGATCCCTTAAATCAATCAGCTAAGAGATGATGAAATGACTATCTAAAAGTTATCTAAAGATGACCTGAATAACATTCAGGATATAAAGGAATTGCAGAACTGGCAATAGTTGAGAAGTTCGGAATTAGTCTTGCATCCTGGAGAGAACCATAAGGCATTGTTGCTCAGGCAACTCGTGTAGTCGAAGGATAGAAGATCCATAAAAATGGTTCTTCAAATCAATCAGCTAAGAGATGTTGAAATGAGTATCTAAATGTTATCTATAGATGATCTGAACAGGATTCACGATATAAATGAATACCTATGCTTGAATGAATACAGTTAGGTGAAAGACAGATAAGAGAAACACGCTTATGCAAAGACCTTCAATACAAGGATGGAACCAATTCGTTTCCAGACTTCGAGAAGTGATTCAGAGATGCTAGGAGTTAGCCTTGCATCCCCGGAGTGTGCCATAAGGCGCGGCCCAAAACAAGCTGGTAGTACTACCCGGTAGTGGCCTACGCTATTGCTCGAGCAACTCGAGACAATTATGAATGCAGCGTGTGCGCGACGATTGAAAATGGTAAACAGTCATCCGCGCGCGTTGCGCGATCGCATTGCGTTTTCGAATAGATTGTCGATCTATTAGAAGAGCGCGCCAACGAGCGCGAACCACACCCAATTGTTGTTGCGCCGGCCGATTCCTCGACTCCTCGCCGCACACACAACTCGTCGACCTACAATACGACATGCCATCACTAGTTTTTTTCTTCTTCTTCTCCTCCTGGGTCTCCTGCCTTCGTGCTGGCGTCTTCAGCCTGCCAACCATCAACATACATCGCTCGACAGCTGCACGTCAAATGCGTCTAGTTAAAGATCATATTTAATGCCCATTGTCTCAGCGGCGCTGTGAATAATGCTGCTGATGTCCAACGTCCGGGCGACAAACACGCGATGGTTCGGCGCGTCCACCCGATGCCCATCGAGTGAAAGAGAACCGCTAGAATCGCGTCATAATTTCGCTCTAGTTTAAAGTAACTTTCGATTTTTGTTAATTTATGATAGACGGCGGACACACCGCCCATGTTTGCTTGCACGTCCTTATGCATATTCATCCTGCGTGAGATGGTGCGATGATCTTGAGCTGGTTGAGGCTCAACTTTGATCGACTTGTGGAACTGATAGAAGCGATAGAGGAGAGAAATCTAGGTTCTAAGGTTGAGCTTTCAAAATAACTTCCACAAAGCGGCGCTTTTTATAATTACCAAGCAAATATTTTACTCTTCATCCTACTGAGGATTTCCAATCCAATTGATTCAAACCATATTAAGATGATTTGCAAGATTTATAGGCTTGTAATTGGAAATTATAGAAATTATTTCAAATTGCATCCTTTTTGAAACGTTCATAAGAAGTTTTAGCAAATTTTAGGTTTTATTTTAGATTTGTTGGGATTGATTGAATGTTTTTTCATCCATTCCTAAATATTTTTAAATTTAAAAAATTAAGCCAACCTGGGCAGCCTAGTGGTAGCGCCTCGGATTACCATGTAGGAGGACGGGGTTCGATTCCCCGAGGTGGGCAATCCACCGGGTGAATTATAATTAATAATTCACCCACTACACACCACACATACTACACTACAATCAATATTATTCAACATAAAAAAAAAATTTAAACATACACAAATAAATTGTACACATGGCGGAAAAACCTCAGGGTTGATAGCCACAAAAATATATACATTATTATTAAATAATTAAATAAATCACATTGGTGGATCATGAAACAAATATATTTCGTTATACATTGTTTATAAATAATAGGTTTACATATTTACGTATGTTCATAGTAGTGTGTTTTCAGAAGTTTTGAATTTGATGTGTGAATTTTCAGGAAAGGAGATACGAAGCCGTTCAATGATATTCAAATTAATTAGGTGGGTTATTTTTTAATTTTTGTTGGAGTTCGATGTGCCTCATGTTGATGAGAATTTGATTTTTGGTGAATAGCAGGGTGTTCGGAGGGTTATGGTTCTCAGTGCGGTTGTTATGCGACCAGCTTTGATCTATTGTGCATGAACCAATCCTATGTGTCAATAACGGAGATCATCTTAGAAAAGGCTAGAATCTCCTTGGCCGACTTCCCTTTGAATTCAGCAAGGCTTAGCTGCTCGCTGCCTAGCAAAGATAGTCGTTCCGGTGCTAGGGATGCACAAGTGCAGAGTAGGTGCTCGGTTGTTTCCACCTCCGACTTACATAGTCTGCAGCTTGTGAGGTCGCCTTTGCCAATATTGGCTAGGTGGTACAAGTTCTCGACATGACCTGTTAGTAGGCTAACAAGTAGCCTAATATCGCTTTTCTCCAGCTTGATAATTTCTTGGGCTCTATTGTGTGATATTCTGCTACCTTAATTATGCATTTTGTTCTGGTTGCTGTATTAGCTATCAATACCAGTGGATAGTCTGGGATAGATTTGTAGGTACGAGTGGCCGTTGTGGCGGAAATACCTTCTTTTCCATAGGTTAGGGCTCGAAAATGCTTTTCCCTGAGTTTTCATGTGCATGGCCTGTTTTGAGAATGTGATTTTGTTGTCAAATTCAAAACTCAGATGGATTATTATGTGCTTTTAGGATAAAGGGATAAAATAAAAATATCAAGTCAGTAATTCCAGAGAAACCTGTGAAACAATATGAAATGTTTCGTATTATGAAATTAGGAATTGTGTACTTTCGTCGATATAAATATAGCTGTTGTGTTGACGACAATGATTTGCAAACATGGAAATGAATTGGTTACGACTGGCAAGGTCAAATCAATTCCTCGTATTTCGCCCGTTTGGTGATTACCATAATTCTCTCACATCAAAAGTGGCTAGGATACTAATTTCAATCGCACTCGACTGGTATGCGAACGTATTTGGATTTGATTGCTTGCGCTCGATGCGGTTAACGATTATTGCGCGCTTTTTGACTCATCGCGTGCATTCCGCAATTTCGCGTTGATTTCACGCAGATTTCGTCCGCCATAAATCGGTCTCTAATTGCGTACGACATCGAATACGTCTGGAGGCGAACAAAGATCATACATAGCATGTTGTTATTGATGGACGTCGAACTCTCCTTTTATAAGCATGCCCAACTAATCATTAAAAGAGCGAATACGGAGACGAGGGAAAAAAAGCACGACAGCGTTGTTTTCCTTCTGGAGAAAAGTGCGCGATTGTTGTGCGGGATATGCATATCGCGCCAATCGACACCAATCCGGCGCGTTCGCAAAAACAATAGATAACATTTAGGCCGATTTTCCACGGCTGGTCTGGCCGCACCATTATGCAAAAGCCGCCTCGAATCCTTATGCGCGAGTCAGCGCCGGGCCAGTCGCATTGCCTGAAATTGCGCAATCGATCGCGCCGCGGCCGATAGCGACGTTTATTAATTTCGCTTTTGTTGCCGATTGCGCTGGCGCGAGACAATTCGCGGTACCTCGGCCGGGCGCGCGCGCGCGACATACGGCGAAGAATGGAAGTGAAGGGAGCCGCCCGACGACGTCGGCGACGAGCGCATGTGTACGCGCGAGCAGCGATTTCTTCGGCGGCGTCGTCGTCGTCGTCGATGGCGCGGACTACGCCCTGGCCGCGGGCGACTCCGACTTCGTCGAGTACGCGGGGGCCGTTGCACAACGACAGGAAGCTAGCAGATGCAGAAATGCTCATAAGTCTATTAATAAAATTTGAAATTCTTTGAGGATCACCTGAAATTTACTTATTCTCTAGAACTCCCAAGTTAGAGCAGTTACAGCTTAAGGCTGTAAGAAAATTCGAAAATGTCCATATTTTGAACAACTCGCAACGATAATTTTACAAATGAAATCAATTTTGCTAGTTATTGCACTCTTTCTCTGACTTTATGAAATTGCTTCCAAGGAAGTTCTCCTTCCGACTATGTTCTACTTTACTTAGGTAATTAGAATATTTAGGAAGTATTAATCCAAGACGAATTTTAATTAGAAGAATCGTAATTTTCATGTGTACAGTTAACCCTCTTATAACGCGGTGAGTACGTACGTACATGGAAACCGCGCTATAAGAAACTCATAATTAGTACTAATCACTTTATTCTTTCCGCGATATATGGAGACCCAAAAACACAAAAGAAAAGATAAGTAATAAATTAGTATATCATTAGTTACCATCAGGCTCCATGATAGAGGTTACATCATCTTAATGGGATGCTATTGCACGGAAACCGCGCTGTAAGAGTACCGCATTATAGGAGGGCTGTCGCAATTTCTGCTCCGCATTACATGGAAACCGCGATATAGGACGTTTGGCTGTATAAGTAAATTTCAGGTAATTTTTGAAGAAAAAAAACTTTCAGTGATAAACATATGCTTTCCTGCTCCTGCCAACTTCCTCTTGCTCGGCAAGTTGGCAATACACAGCATCCGAACGCGGCAGCTTGATCTCATTGCGTCTAGGAGCGCTTCTAGGAGAGCAGCCGTGCAAAAACCGCTTTTACCGCTGCGCTGCACGCGCCCGCTATCAGCATGCAGCGGTGCGCTGCGATTTATGAAGTCGTTCGCGGATCCGACACGAAGTTACTCATGGTGCACGCCGCACCGTCCGGGGCCGGGGCCGCTGCTGCTCCCTGCATGGAAACAATGCGACTAGTAGCGCTAATTGTTTGGGATCGCCGGCGACTTTTTCGACTCCTGTTTATTGTTCGCCGCGCGTTTTGCCTTCGAGACAACCAGAGATCCGCTTTGTGAATCTGCCTGCTCGCGTTGCTTGTTATCACTTATCTGTATCTGTCTATCTGACGGATAAATTAGATTTACTAAACTATCATTGAATCAGGCAGACATGCATCTTGATAGGAACGTGGTACGGCTAACAATTAGTCAATTCCACAATCTCCCATTCGAGTATAGATTGATTTGAATAGAATTTAGTTTTATCCTTCGAAAACTTAAAATTGTACATCAGGAAATTATGGTTTGTGGACTTTTTGAAGCAATATTCACCGAAAAAATGATGAATACTGAAATTTCGGTATATCATATACTCAGATGTGTAATAAGGATATATTAATAAAATGTAAATCAGTACTCTTTCAATTTACTGCTACCAAAGCTGTTTTAAGTATAACGATGTTCCCAACACGATTACGTAGATATTTCATATATGGTATATGAAATTATCACTTTATGCAGTCATTTTCTAGCTACTAATACTTTAAATTATCAAACGATGCAAAATAAACACATAACAGATTAAGATTGCAGAGGATGTAATTTATTAAATTAAAATTCGAATAATGTACAAATTTGTAAACCCGAACTTAAGTTAAATTCACTGTTACACATCGGTTTGTTTACTTCAGAACCTTGCTCAACATCTAATATATTTTATTCTTATTTATTGTATTGTAAAAGGTGTCTTCATTTTTTACATTGCTATTCAATTCTTATTTGTCTCTAGAACTTGCTTAATTGTTAATTATTTTGTTGTTACGATATTCATGTGTCGATAATAATTTATTAATTTAACTTTATATCATTGAAATAGCCGTTAATTTACTAAAATATATTTATACAGTGAAGCCTCCTATATATGGAAAGGTCAACCTGATGTTGGCAGGTTTCCGCATATTACAAATGAATATGACACTGTTTTTTAATCATGGGGGCAAAAAGCAACAAAAAATGTATTATTATCAATACGCGTTGCAATAAAATCGGCAAGAAACAATATAACGAAAGTCCAGGAAGGGAGAGGAGCTGCTCGGGTTCCATATAAGGACATTTTCAGCTGTTTGGAATTTAAAGTTTGATCACAAAAAAGCATTCAGATTCATTCAATTCTAAGCGGGACAATTGAGACACTCCCCTTGTTATCGAATTATTTACTTGGGTTTTCTCAAAAATTGAGGGAAAAACGCCGTAATCATTTATAAAATCGTTTCGCCGCATTTTTAAAAAAATGGTTGATAAATATGTTTATTCTTCGCAACATACATATTACCTAAACTAGCTGATCTGGAAACAGACGTTATTTACATACTGATTACGAAAAACCGAACATCTTTGTATTATAGTCCTTTCTTCAGATCATTAGGACTTACAAACAATTTCAAGTATTCACATGATGAGGAAATATAGTGTTTTAAGAACATGCCTATCAATCATCCCCTTCTGAATAGTGTATATCGAAAGAGTGGGGGTACGAAAATACGTCCGCCACTGCACGACCAGCCGCGTTTCTTACATGCGCCCGCGAGACAATGCGCATTAAATATGATATTTAACTAGAAGCGAGGCGTTATTGTGCAAAAGTAGTTGATGGCCGGCAAGCGGCAGCAGCTGAAGACGCCAGCAAAGAAGGCAGGAGACGCGAAAAAAAACTAGTGTTGGCATGTCGTATTGTAGGTCGACGAGTTGTGTGTGCGGCAGGCGCGCGCGCTCGCAAGGAATCGGCCGGCGCAACGCGAACAATTGGGTGTGGGTCGCGCCGCGCGTTGGCGCG
>WSZQ02076111.1:7321-19664 GCA_019419845.2 Weissflogia rhopalogaster
TATCTATCTATCTATCTATTTGAAAATTTCTCACACGGTATATATGAATTTTTAACGTGAAAACTTCAAAAAATGTGTGAAATCTCGAAAAATGAACTACGAAACAAAATTGTAGGTAATGAAAATTAGTCATTGGTTAGGGTGAGGTAAGGGACACTTTAAAATTTTATATGCAGAGTCCCTATTTTTTCCCTTATGAATTCAGATTGTTTGACTATGTAAGATTTATTTGCAACATGTTTTTCCTAGTTGCTGCCGTAATAAGTAATCACTTTATGAATTTATTTCCCATTGTAAATATCGCGCTGAAATTTAATCCAGGCGTGATAAAATTTTTATTATTACAGAAGTCCAAATAAGAAGTCGTTGTTGAGTAAATAACAAAAAAAAAACAGGAATATTTAGTGTTAATTTTTATTAATGATTTTCGAATGTTTATTCTTTTTTTCTTTCTCATATCATAATCATTTTTGCACAGGCGATTGGTTCGTCGCCCAGCAAGGAGCAGGTGCAGACCGCCGGCGAACACTGCCCCATCTGCCACGACGACTACGAGAAGCCGGTGCTGCTGCAATGTCGGCACATCTTCTGCGAGAACTGCGTGACGACGTGGTTCGACCGCGAGCAGACGTGTCCGCTGTGCCGGTCGAAGATCGTCGACGATCCGGCATGGCGCGACGGCTCCACCACGTTCTTCCTGCAGCTCTTCTAACAACAACAACGCGCTCAGTCCGGCCCCACTGTCGCCGTCGTCGCTCCGTCCCCCTTGGCATGGTTGCCCTCCAACCAAAAACAGCATTTACAGCATCAACAGAGGCACCCGGTGTGTGTGTGTGTATGTGTCCCCTTGCATCTTTCCATACCCTTTCTCCTCCACCGAGGAGGGCGTAACTGGCAAGAATCGGCGCGTGCGCACGCGCATAACATAGATCTAGAGAATCTGACTATATTTTGTAAAGTTAGGTGACTAATGTTTTTCAAATATTGTAATTAATTAATAGTTATTATCGTTAATCCGTTGTTGTTTGTTCTTTTTCTTTCTCGTCTCTAAACGTTAGAGGTAGAAAGAAGAGAGGGAGGATGATGAGATTCCTTGCATCTCTCCATGGTTAAAACACACTCATATGTGTGACCTTTTCCTTGTTTTCTGTTTTTTTTAGTTTCTAGATCGTGTGTCGACTAAAAATGTTAAAATGATGGCTAAGCGGCGTGTGTGTAAGGAGTGAGTTTGTGGTTGGTTTTTTGTTGTTGTTGATTTGTTTTAGGAGGTGCGCGTGGGGTGCGGTTCTTAGAGCAGGCTTAGATCGCCGGTGATGACGTTGACTTGGTCCTCCTGGCCAAAGAGCGCCAGCACTGTGACGGCGCCTGGTGCTACCTCGGTGAGGCCGGCGTCCTGCACGAGATACGACAGCAGGCCAGCGTTGATTGCGGTTATTCGTAGATCGTGTAGATGACGTTCGTGTTGGCCTCGCAACACGATACATTTTTCTCTAAAAATTACAATTCAATATAAGATATTAGAAAAGTTCCATTAATTTTTTTTTCATATTTCCCGTATTGCTAAGATTGTAAATCATGCACCCATCGATTCAGCGTGAAAATATCTTCAAACTCCTGGGACAGTTTCTCATTTGATTAGTTAAAACCGATATTATACGTCATGAAAGTTGTCAGTGAAATCATCGACGATATTAGACTCAACTTTCATGAGTTATAATATCGGTTCGTAGTAATCTGCCGACTTCGGCTTCTGTCTATTCTTGTCTGATGAACATATTTACAAGGAGATAAAGCAAGAACTACGTTTTTTTTACTACATAAGTCAGACAAAAGAAACAGCGATGCCAGCAGTCTAACGGACGCCTTACATGTCAAATGTCAATATTTCTAGTTTCTAGGTTAAATACATTCTTAACCTAGAAACTGGTTTATAGAGGTTATATTAACGAATAATTTTACTTATAGTAATCTGTGATCTTACCCTTCCTCCTCCCAGAATTCTAAACCTTCGCTGTTTGCAGTTTCGTCTTCTCTGAGCAATCTATAAAGACCTAGAGCAGCATGTGCCACTTGTGCTGCTGTTTTACCCACACCCATTTCCAGACTGGAGTTAACCACGAAGACCATCTTGTAGGCAGGAGCAGCATCCGCCTCGACATCATGCTCGCGTTCGGCCCTCGCCCTTCGCTTCTTCTCCAGCGGCGACGGTTGCAGCGGTACCTCAGGCGCATCATGTGCACTAGGTTCAGCCAGAGGATTATCGAAAACGTAAGCTATAGCTGCATCGCAGGATTGATTTCCAGTTTTGTAGAGAGCCTAGTATTGTACCAACGTTAACAGTATTATACTGATTTATACAGGTGAACGTGGATAGAACAATGGAAAACTTACAATTTTCGCTGTTTCTGTGTCAATGCCCATTTGCATCATTGAATCCATCAGCTCCGCATTGGGCATGAATGTACTGTAATCGGCACTCATTTTTACTTGCTGTAGCTAGGAAGAGTTGCAAACTTCCACGGTGTGATTCTTCGTAACGTAACGCCACCCGAAAAGTATTTCTTACGATTAATCAGGTCGCTTTGTTGATTGATTTGTTTAGCTTAACTTGTTTAGCCTGACGGCGGACGTTTCGCGAATAACCTCACTTTCTCTCTGTGGTTTTTCCGTGTTTTTCTCCAACGCATTTTTTTTCAAGGTACACAGCGAACACACGCTCAGCGAAAACATCGCATTTTTCCTCTGTGTATCATCAAAGATCATATGGTGATATTCATAGATTTTTAATGATGCGACATACTAACAATAAAAGGCAGCATGAGTCCACATCGTCTTCCACCGAGGAGGAAGACAGGCATAAAAAATTGAAAACAACGCATAGAAAATTGGAAAAGCGTCGAAAAAGACGTCACAGCACTTCCTCGTCCTCAACTTCGTCATCCACAGATACTTCTTCATCATCCAGTGGAAAATACGTCAGAAAACATAAAATATCTAAGAAACCCAAAGAAAAGACAACGAAGCTAAAAAAGAGATTCAAGAAGAAAAAAGGGCGTAAGGAGGAGAAGGCTCGAAAAGTAGACAAAACTCTCAAAGTCAATGTTGGTAGCATTGCCAGCAAGGAGAAAAGGACTGAGAAATTGGAAACTTCGATGGAGGAGGCTTCTAGTGATATTCCAATTGGACTTATGGATAGATCGATGACACCCATGACTAAAGAACAGTGGGAGAAGCAACAAAGTATTGTTCGGAGAGTTTACGATGAGACAACCGGACGTTATAGGTACAAAAAGACCATTAGTAACAACTTTCAAGCAGAAACAATAATTAGTAACATTGTTTCCTTTCAGATTAATTAAAGGCGATGGCGAGGTGATTGAGGAGATTGTGAGTCGTGATCGACATAAACAAATCAATCAGCAGGCCACACGTGGGGATGGCGAATATTTCCAAGCGAATTTAAAGCATTTAAATATTAGAAAATGAATGTAATTTAAATTTCATATACTTGTTAGCTTTAGGAATAAGATAGGCAACTTAATATACACAATGGTTTTTTTATTACAACAATTAATAACATTCTTAGTTTTCGCTTACTATTAATGAATGTCTTTATTATAAGAAGAATAATACATTTTGTAATTTGAACTTTGCTTAATTTTGGTTTAAAACTTTGTTGTTGATTTAGCATAGGCAACTAAATATACATCACATTTTTATGTTCATGTTTTTGATGGTATTTTCTCAATAAAAAAAATGAATAAGTTCTTAGTTTTCACGTACTATTATTCAGTTTTTGTAAAAACGGGTATCACGTTGCGGTAAAATAAGGAACTAAAACGTAAAATTCAAACTTTGTTCGAAAATATTTTCTAATCTACATATTTCAGAATGCCAATAATTTTTGTTTAAAAATAATTGAATTACAAATAAGTTAAGCTAGGCAACCCAATATACGTTGCTGATTTTATGTTTTCGATGGTATTTTCTCCCACTGTTGAAATTCCTGCTACGGAATCCTTCTTGCCAGCTGATTAATGTTTACTTGTGCGGGCGTGTTGGTCGTACAGCAGGCGTTCGCTTGCCTGCTATCGTGTGCGTTCGCGAAACACATGTTAATTTGCGTAATCCGTTGTGTAATTGTTAAACTGTTAAATGTAAACTCGTGATACCAATGGTAGTATCCTGCTGGTTGGAATGTTGCGACAGCAGGCGCTGCTAAATCGGCTTGATTATGTGCGAATTGTGCGGTTGGCGTCGGTTGCTTGTTACCAATCGAAGTTCCGAAACAATTGTTCCAATTTATGTTCGTGTGTTTTGTGACAATATTTCCTGCGGCGTTCGTATTTTTTTATAATTCGAGTAATAACTGGTTGTAATAACAATGTGATTCACGTAGGTGATTTGTGATTGAAGCGGAAACGTTTTTAAAGGTGTGTTTGTGTGACGGAGTTTGTAATTCCTGCTGGTTTCCGGCAGGAAGGTGCGTAGGGTGCGTGACTAGGCGTAGGCAACCAGCGTGTCGCGAGTGTTACAGCGCCGCCACCGTTACCACCACCGCCTCCACTACTACTACTCGACCGCCTTTCTCCCCACCCGTGGGTTTTGTAGCGAGAAGTGTGTAAGAGAGGGTGGCAGGAAAAAAGGGCTAGGACCCAGCCAACGCAGCGCCACAGCAGGCAGGCGGCGTTCAACCCCCAGTGCCGTTGCGCCCCCGTCGACGAAACGTTCACGACGCGAGCGCGTGCCATCCTCTTCGGGGAAGTCCTGCTGGTCCTGCTAATCCTACTCTAGCCCTGGTGTCCTATTTTTTGGTGGTAGTGTTTTGTGCAGGGCTTAGAGGGGCGTGTGTGTAGTGCGCGCGCGGGGTGCGGTGTGTGTGTGCGCGTTGGTCCGGTTCGCCGCCTCAAGGCGATTTGTTTATCAGGCGGACGGCGTGCGCGCGGTGGCTGCCACCGAAGTCGACGTGCGCCTGAGGACGCGACGACGCAGCAAGCGACGCGACTCCTCGCACTCGCCAGCAGCGGCGGCGGCGGCGTCGCGCGTTGTTGGAGGCGGTGGCGGCAGCAGCGACGGCAAGCAGCGGCAACAGCAGCAGGCGCCGTCCGGCGGCCGACGGGCGTCGCAGCGGCGGCGCGCGCGCCCCGTACTCCTCGTGCTCGTGGTGGTGAATCACGCGTCGCGTGCCGCCCGCAGGCAGCGCGCCTCCACCACCACCACATCCACCCACACCCCCAGCGCCGGCGGCGCACGCAGTCGCGCCCGGCGTCCGCCGAAGCCGCCCACGCGCCGGACCCGGAAGATGGCCGACGAGGAGGTGCTCTTCGACGATGTCTACGACCTCTGCGAGGAAGTTGGCAGGTACATTACCGAAAACTTACCTAAAATATGTCAAAGAAAATTTAAAAAATATATATCTAAATTATTTCACAAAAAAACACACCCAAAAACATTCCAAATTTTTTAAAAATTATTATGATATCGGTTAAAATTTGATTCTAAAATCCTAAATATCATAATTTCCACAATCGCAATGCGCATCTCACCAAAAAGAATAAGCAACACACAACAAGACACCACTGACTGCATTCACACTATCACTTCACATCAAGATCCAATATCAAAAGCACAACAATAACAACAACATCACATTTACAATCGCAATAATATGTAAACAAAAATAAAAACAGTAAAAGATATGGTAGGTGAAAATGCTGACGTGACTATCTTTTGTTTGCTGCGGATCACGTACGTCTCGATCGCGCCGTATCGAGTCTGACGTGTCAGTATTCTCAATGTTTAGTCTCGGCGGATGTTGATTACGGTTTGTTGATGCGGATGGTGATTGACGTTTGTTGATCTTTAATATTATTTGTGCGGCAATGGATTACCATTGCCAGTCGGGCCACAAGATCAACATCGATTTTTTGCTAGTTTTGCAATTATAATATTACTATTAAATTTGACCCCTAAAAAAACTGGGGCAGAAACATGGACTCCATCTATCGTTTGGAGTTATAAAGCTAAATGCAAACTATCGGCACGCAGATCGCGAATTGAGCACATTTGCAATGTTAAATCAGTAAAAGACTCCAAAATCCTTCATTAAGGTAGTATAAATGTTTAGGAAAGGTCTAATCTTCAAAAGTATCTGATACAATATGTTAAACTTTTCCAAAAACTACAAATCACTAAAAAAACTGGCATTTTTCTCTACCAAACATAGAAAAATCTTTTATCTCAACCTTCAGAAGCTTAAAACAAAAGTTTTAATCACATCTTTGGGGATATATAATCTGATATTACTTGCCCAGTAACAAAAAGTTACTAAATTTTGAGGTTATATTTTCTAAAACTCCACCAAAAACACTTTAAACACCACCAAAAACTACTCATTTTCATTATCATAGAAACAAAAGATCCCAATCGACACAGAGCGACGAATTTCTCATATGAAAAACATGTTTTGGTGAAAATTTTGAACTGATTTTGCAATTGCAATTTTCAAAAGAGTAAAATTCATTGGAATAAACGTAAAACTTCAGGTGTTTTCATTATTTTTATGACTTTTATGCCGAAAAAAATTTCAGGCCAATACCAACTGTGTGTATACGAATATATAAAAAGTTCTTTTTTGTTAACTCAATTGTTTCCACATGTTCTATTCTAATATGTACAGGATAAATATTGACAATTTATGCGTTTATTATTACTAACATGATGATGATGATGATGATGAGAATTCAAATTGTCTTTATCTGTGTTCCAGAGGTCCGTTTAGCGTCGTCAAAAGATGCCTGCATCGACAGACTGGACAACAGTTTGCGGTGAAAATCGTCGACGTTGCAAAGTTCACATCGAGCCCAGGCCTCAGCACTGAAGGTAATTTCATCCCCACTAAATGTATTTTCACTCGCATTCACTAACGAATCAATATTTCAATTACCATTGGTTATTAACATATAATTCTGAATTGTATACTCATCACCCTCCCTTACCACCCTCCACCCTGACTACCCAATTCCAAAAGTTATGATTAATAGGTTATAATTTACGAGCCATTATTATCATCAGTGGTGTATTGGTTGCATATAATAAATTACTACTGTCAAACGAAGATAGGTTTTTGTAGGCAACCCAATAAACACAAAACATTTTTTACTTATTGTTTAATATTGGTATTTATATAGGTTTATGTTATTTTTGATTGTTTAATATTGATATTTATATAGGTTTATGTTATTTTTGACTGTTTAATTGTGTAAATTTCCGTGATCGGAAGTCATAGTCAAACTGGAATAAATCAACCTTAACCGGTCTCCAGGCAATCCCTACCCAACTTCATTTCTATAATCCTCACAATGATCGCCACCCCCTTCCCTCCCACAGATAACAATTTTCCCTTCACTTTTGGAGGTTTTCCTCCCTGCCGCTAGGCAAGTTGGCAGCGGCTGTCTAAGTTGCGCATGCGTCCGGCCGACTAACCGCTGCCCACTTAAGTTGACATCTTTGGCGCTTCTTGCACTTTGAAACATGTGAAATATATCAGTTCTTGTCCAGCAATACCAAGAGTAAGCTCTTCTACACCATTATTCCTACGCGTCCGTACCGTATTCTTCGTGTGTATTTCTTCTTTGTGTTGCTTACTCTGCTGGGCATATCAAACCTTCTTAAGTGAAGCTCCGCGAACTTACAACTCGCGGGGTCATAATTTCATAGTCGCTCTGCGCATTTACACCATTATATGAGTGTTTTCGTTAAATATATGTCAATAGAAACGGCTATAGGGGTATGACGACCTTTTCTGGATATCATCCTCCCCCCCCTGTATTCTGGTATAATAATGCCTTCTTTAAATGAGTTGGGCAGCTGTCTTTCCCCCTCCATACCATATTAATTCCTGCTAGTAGCCACTGGCCGTTAAGCTCTTCAACATCTCAGCTTTCAACTCATCGCTCCCCACCGCTTTTTCCGGCTTCAGCCTCTCTATTGCCGCCTCCAATTCCTCAATGGAGAAATGAATTCAGTTTCTATAAATAATCTAAATAGTTTGGTTTTCTTTTTAAACTGTCTTCGCAAATGTTTTCTCCCGAGTGGAAATAGTCCAATGGAAAATGCTCCACTAATTGCTTTATTTGCTTGAAAACTACCGCGAATTGATACAGATTCGACATCCAACTTGTTTGCGCAGGGTTGGATCTGCAAAAATTATGCTAATCCAATACGGATTCGCCCACGTAATTCGCCCGAAAGGCGAAATTTGCATCCATTCCGGTTTGGCAGACTGCAAATTTACGTAAACTCGATTTAAATGCATCCCACGAGTGATATACGTATACCGAGTGCAAGTTTCATAATGTTGCTTTATTTGTTTACCTCTCACAATGATTCAAATGGTTCAATAGAATAGCTTTCAAAAATAAAATTGAGTGAGTCTTCCACAAATGCGGATTTAAATTTTGATTCGATTAGCAACGTGGCTGGGATTGTTTTCAATAAGTTGGGAGCTTCGCGATAAAACTTCGTACTGAGTTTCTGTTGGGGGTGGAAGGTGTTAGGTGGAAGAGTGCGGGATGAGGAAGCATGTGGGAGGTGGTGAGGGCCTTCCACCGATGCGTGAGTAAACACATCTCATGGCGATGTTGTCATTCCAGGCACGTTTTGTGCCCATGTTGCGTTCGAAGGCTTTTCGGTGTGGTTTTTCTATTTTTCACTCTGATAGTATATGTGGACTGTTTTCCCCGGCTCAGAGTAGTTTATTAACGTCAATATTTTATGTCTGACGTTATTTTATGTTCGGAAAATTAGTGGTTTCTAGGTTATGGTTCTGAGGAATGCGTGTTATGTAACTCCATACTTTCAAGATTAGCTGATTCTGGTACAGAAACCGAAACTTTTACGAAAATCCGAGTTAAACCCTTGAAAGTAAAAGCCGGGTTTAATCCGAAACTGACAAAGCGGAAAAACGAGTAACCCGGAATTATCGGGTATCCTTATCATGCCTAATCCACGTCAAGAAATAATAACTATATGTCGCAACAGCATTTGCTGTTATTATTGCCGACTGTCTGCAATATTTTCTTATAAAATCTCTGAGATTTTCAGTTTTTTTTAATACGTCAAATTTACTTTATGTATGTATTGATTTTTATCCATTCAATTTTAGGTTATGGTCGATTCCTTTTCATGCGTTTATGCGTTTCATCTACCCTTATTTGAATATGCTATTTGCACAGCCTTTGACGGAAACTTGCTCCGTATTTGCGACAAACTATCATCGCCCTGCCTTGTTCGATTATTCCAGTTTTGTGCTTACGTTACCCGCTGATTGTTTTCCCATTGTTTACAGATCTCAAACGAGAAGCCACAATATGTCACATGCTAAAACATCCGCATATTGTCGAACTCCTCGAAACGTACTCATCGGAAGGGATGTTATACATGGTATTCGAAATGTAAGTATCGTTATTGTTATTCTTTATTCTTTCTTATTCCTTAAACTAAACAATTTTTAATGAGTAGAACACACATCAAAAATTTATTCAACATGTTCTATCAACAAGTGACAGAAGTCTCTTTCAAATATAAACTTTACATTCTTGACGTTCACACATCACATCTTCCTTTTGACTTCCTGTAAACATTTTCAAACGAGGAATGTAAATGATCTCCGGTCGAAACTGTTTGATTATCTCATGCTTCTTTTATTTACCAAATACAGCGCAATATGTGTAGTTTTAAGATTTTCGAAGGCCGTAAATTGTGGTTATGTGCTGTTCGTTGTACGGCTCACACAACGGTCATATTTTATGCTAAGCGCGTTCGTCGCTGTGTTTTGCGGGTTGGCACAACAAGCTTCGGCGGTTTTCACTGACCTGCGCTTCTTGTAGTTTCCCGGTCGCGAACAACATATTTCCGCGTTTTTTTTTGGGTTGGATTTGTGTGTGTGTGCTCGGACCTGTGATTCATGCAATAAAATGAATCATAACGAGATGTGTGTGTGTGTGTTGTGTGTGTGTGTTGTGTGTGTGAGTGTGTGTTGTGTGTGTGTTGTGAGTGTGAGTGTGAGTCTGTGTGTGTGTGTGTGTATTTTAATATTTATTCACGGCACTAATTTACTTAGTATTTTGTGTTAGGTTAGTTTCCTATTTTTCAACTTGTTTTCGTTTTTCAACGAAATGAAAGTGATTGAATCGCCTTCCGCTTGAGGCGAGCGTAATCGAAAAGAATTCCGGTGTGATGCAACTACATTTTCGACTATTATTTGTCATCTATTACAAGACTGAACATCCATTGATTCGTTTCCTCCCTCGCCACCGTCGTGGTCGTCGTCGTCGTTTGTCAGTGTAGCCGAAGACGTGAGAAACGCAGTTAACTCGGCATTGCTCGCATCCCCTTCCTCCAATGCACTTCTCACCCTTTGGGTGGTTAGAACAGGGTTTGTCCCTGTTTGTCCCTTGTCCATGACTACTATGATGATACTGGGCCTATGTAATTACATAATCATAACTCTAATTTCTCTGAAATTACAAATAAAACTTCTTTTCCGAGACCATAGATCTGTTCTGATTCCTTAGAACAGAAACTTTGGAACTTTATGAGATCAAGAAGCTTCTTCCTTACATGTTAAATCAAACTCCAAACTAGTGGCACCGTTACTCTAAGGCTGGTCATTTGCTGGTAAATGATCCTGACGTACCACAAACACTAAAAACACCTTCGTATGCCTTTTCCAACGCTGAAAAAAGAGCAGAATATAATAAATTCCACTCGAGCAAAAGGCAATTAGTTTTATTTGACGCATTTATCACGCCGTTTTTTTTTCTTCCTTCAACCGCGATATTTATGAGACGTCGCGTTGGCAGCGCGTCGACCTGACGCCTTTCCGGTCTCCTTCCAACAATCCTCTGGCACTCACCCTCTCCTCCATCTCTCCTGTTTGACGAGTGCATGTTCCTCGAAGCAATTTACGTCGGCAGAGTTTTCATTTGTCTTTCGCGAAGGCGTCGCTGTCGAGCCCGTTGCGACATTGTCCAAGCTCGGAAAATGAGATGACGCCGACGACGATGACTTTTCCTCCGCCCGCTTATCCCGAGGTGTATTAATTAAACCCACACAATTAGTTAATTAAACAATCGTCGAGGCTATTATTCTTTATCGGCTGTCGTGTCGTGGGGAATTTAGTTTAATGTCAGTTGCCAACGTTGAACGCTGCGAATGTAATTTTAAATTAAATTTTGCAAACCCGCGGGTCATGGTGTGACCCGCTGGTCATATGTTTGCCAACGCATGAATTATTGTACGTGCAGAGTAGTCTTTAATAGTAGATTACTTAAATTCAAGAGGGAGTAAAATTAGTAAATGACCCGCGGGTCCTATGTTGGAAACGCGTATCTTAAAAGGAGTAAACGGGTCACATGCGTTGCCGCCGACTTTTGAATTAATCTACCGTGGATATTAACATTTGCAAATCTCACAAATTCCCCCCCCCTCCCTCTTATATGTTAATAGTTATTCAAAATGACGCTATGAATGTTGTAATAGGTTCGAGTATCTGCGAAAATAAAATTCTTTTGGAAAAGTCGCCGTCAAAGCGGCGAAAAATTGCGTCATCAAAAATTAATAAATGTACAAAAATGTTTTAAATCTGCGACGGACAATTGAGATTCTCCCCTTGAGAAGAAGTCTAAAGTTACAGTTACAAATCCATGTTTACGCAGTTGGAAATCAAACACAAACTTATTGATTTATTATTGGGATTTGCCAAAAGGAGGATAACGAGGACAAACACTCGTTGTATAGGGAGTCGTATACATGTCCGCACTCGTTTTGGCAAGAACTGAAGAAAAAAACTACCAGAAAGGATAGTCGTAGAGTGACTATTTCTGGCAGCCGGTCGCAGTTACACATCTAATGCCACCGTCAGGACCAATGTACAACACAAAAATGGGGAAAAAACAGTAAAAAGAACGTTAAATGACACGAGAAAAACATCTGGATGAGCCCAACAGACTCTACCGGAAGAGCACAAGTAAAATTACTCTTCGTTTACTTCAATTTAGTACAGATTCAGACTTTCAGACGACAAGAATTGAGATTGAGAGAGATCTGTTGGTGGTTGAAATAAAATAAGGAAAATTGGGAACAACTCTTGGTTGATTGGAGTTTATTGCAGGCTACAAGATTCAACATAACATGTTTTTACTACGCTGAAATAAAATTAATTGAATTTTATGTACAAACAAAAATTTGTATGTACAAAAAAATATATCAATTTGTTGGCAACCCTAGTGTGTGCGGGGTGTGGCCCGTTTTCCCGAAACTGGCTTTAGCACTTGACTTT
>WSZQ02076122.1:2038-19657 GCA_019419845.2 Weissflogia rhopalogaster
TAGCTTTTCTCTCCCCGTTCTTTCCTTTCTGCAATCTCTTCGCATCATCCCACCTTCTCTTGTTCTTCCCACCTTTCCCATGGTCGTCCTCCTTTTCTGTTACCTTACATGTCACGTGTCCTGCCCATCGGAGTCTTTGAAGAAATTATTACTCTAAATATATATTTAAAAATAATTGTGACCAAAACTATTAAATGATAATCCAAGAAAATTGTATTTCGACATTTTTTTTTCTTGGATTTTGTTTTTTTTATAGAAATGTTATGTGCAAATAATGTGTAAAAATTGTGATTAGATTCTTACCTATTTAAACTTCTTAAGCCAGAAACAGTTTTATTTACACATCTTAAAACAAGAAAATTACAATAAATGCCGAAGAAATGTGTTTCAATAATTTATTTTTAGCTCAGAATGTACATATTTTAAAGACCGATAAAAATAATGCAATTATATCAAAAATGAATAATCCTATCGTATCTTTCCATACACATAATTAACGCCTGTAGCAAATATGTGAAACGAATATTCCCATCATTACTCATTTCAATTTTTTTTAAATAACCACGTCCCACTTGCATAAAATATTATTATCCATGTATAAATAATAGAAACAGCAATAAACCACAAGCCATAACATGCAATAAACGTATAATTAATAACTAGGTTGCATTGGCTTCACTTCATTGTACAAACACATCGACGCGCACAAAACCAGCAAATAACTCTAGAAAACTATCGTTATTTAGCTCGTGCCTATTCCGCTTGTTTTCCATTATTAAACAATTCAGAGTAAAATGCAAATTTTACTTGACCCGATTCCTGCCGCACCACACTCACACACACACACACACACATACACAATCGCATATACACATTTACTAACAAAAGCATTCAAGCCGAGCTTATTTACAGTTTGATTAAGCGAACAAAAGTTTCGAGATAATATTCAAATCTGCGAACGAGCACAAACAATGTAGAGAGGCAACAAAACTTTGTTATAGATTATTTTCAACAATCGATGTTAATACATTTATTTATGATTATTACGTGGTATGGTAGTGAAGCAGGTTGGAAGAAAGGTGCAAGGAGAGTGAGATACAATCGCCATTGGCTGATATGCAATCGACATGGTAATGAGAATTGTGCAATCGTGCATTGTTTTAAATATTAATCATATTGTATAGTTGTTTGCCATAATCTAGGTTTAATACAATTCGAAATTGCATTTAACTGGTGTTTGCGCAATATTAATACTTGTCCCACTTTGGGATTTGTTGGAATTGCTATTATCTGCTTGCTCTACCAATGATTGTTTATGTTATTTATGTAATTAATGTGTTTGTTTTCCATTTGTTACAGGTGAGTGCGTTCTGTTTGATTAGAACTCGTCATGATGGTGCTGGTAAGTTGTTTGAAAGTCGAATATGTTTGATAAATATGATAGTAAGCGTTTTAGTTGCTAGGAATTACATAGTGTACGATTTTGTGAGTAATTTGTCTACTGATTGCAATTTGCACGTTTTCCCGATGACATTTCATTTTTCTATAATTAAATTTATTAGTTGAGCATAAACTTGCTGTTTTCAATTTACGTTAAACGCTAAAAACAATTCCTGCGAAAGTCATTAAAAATATTATTGTAACTATTTCCTTTCCAACTGCTTGTAAGTGCAGTTTCTAGAAACTAAGGTGAGCAACTATTTGTTGCTCAAAATGAGTATACTTTATCGAATTGTTGATTTTCCGTAACGAGTAAGTAATGTCCATAAAGGTACCCTAACAAAAATGGCACGTGGGACCCTAAATCCGATCATCAATCAATTTCCTCAAGAGGACTCCCACTGCCCAGAACATTGCACACTTTAGTCGGGAAGAAGTAATAACTAAACAAGAAAAAAAAAGATGGAAATGATAAAAGGAAAGTGAAAAAGTAGGTCTGAAATTAAACACAAAAAAGACAACAATGACAACAACAAACATGTTGAAGAGAGAAATAAAAATCGGGGAAGAAATAGTAGACACTTTCAAATATCTAGGGTTAACCTTAAATTTCCAAGGGAAGGATGACCAAGAAATAGAAGCTAAAATTCTAGCAGCAAAAAAAGCATATTATGTAAACAAGAAAGTACTAGGCAGCAAAGCAAAGTAGCAAAAACACAAATAAAATTATATAAGACACTTATAAGACTAGTACTAATGTTTGCTACAGAGACCATCACCATGACTAATTGTAAGATTCAGGAAGAAACGCTAGCTGTATATGAGAGATAAGTAATAAGAAAGATACTTGGAGGAGTAAGACAAGGGGACGAAGGATCTAGACTCTTGACAAACAAAGACTTGGCAGAATGGCTAGGGCATGTATGGAGGATGACAGAAGCAGTACCAGCCAACCAAATTTTAAACTTGATTCCAACATTATAGGGAGGACGAGGGAGACCCAGGGATAGATGGTTAAATGAGATACCAAACGATCTGAAAGAAGCAGGGCTAACAAACTGGAAGGGACTAACACATGATAGGAAAAAGGGGGAAATCACAACATACAAAATATGAACACGGAAAAAGATGAAAATAGGGGACTAATACCTCCAAAAATGGATTTAAAAACACGCCTAATTATGGGCACACAATGCAGCATATCAGTGGAGAGTCACATACATAAACTTTAGAATTTAAGTTGAAAAAATCATAAGCGTAAATGCGCAGAACGTCGGTATGAAATTAAATAAGTCAATCAATCAATAAATAGCATTATAACTCCGTCATTTCTTGGAAGATTTTTGAAACTTTTATGTGATCACTTTTAAAAATTCAAAAATAAAATTAACCTAGGTAACTGCCAAAATTTATAAACATTAATATACGTGTTTATCATGTGGTTTTCCATGATCCATTAACTATATCCAAGTAAACATTACAAATAGACATTAGCGTAATTAATTGTAGGACAGAAACATAACAGTCCTCTTAATCGACTAATAGCCATACATCATGCCATTGCAATCATTCGCAATCACGATAATCAGCCTCATTTGTCACATAGCATTTCTTTGACGTATTGCAATTTTTCAATTTTCCAGTGGTTCGCCGTAAAACTAAATAGCGCATACATTCTATGGCGAATGATGCAGCGCTTCAGATGATTACTTTATCTCCAGGTTGTTTACATGCAGTAATTAACGACGACTGTAGAATTTTCAGCTTTTCATCGTTTTCTCGCTCTTTTGTTGCAATTCGTTGCGTTCGAGTGGCGCTCGCAGTATATGTGTATGTATGTGTGTCGAGCCATTGGGTCAAGATGAACAAGTTTCGCAATATGCCAATTGAATTATTTGTTATTTATTACTTTATTTCAAATGTACGAGTGTGTGCGAGCGTTTATCATCGCGACGCAAATGAAGTGCAAATGGAAAATTGCGTTTTTTTTAATTGCTGATGTAACGTATCAATTTCGTTCGTAAAACTTGTTATCGAACAAGATTTCTAATCATTTTCGTTCGTTTATGTAAATGATTCACGGACGAAGATTGCAGGGTGAAAGTTTTTCGTGTTTGACTATGAAAGTGTTTACGAATATTTCGATTGGCAATAAAAGCCTGAACAATGAGTAATTTATCTGCGCATACTTATTGAAATTTCGACATATAGAATTGAGTCAACTGTAATAAAAATTAGAAGTTGCAACAGCACAAAATTTTGCTCTTTCACGCCCGTTTTCTGCGTGTGCCAATCAATTGCATAACATTTAATAACATTTATTTGAACTCCTACTACACAAATGTAAACGTTTCACTTTATTGGTGCTGTTTTTGGATTGTGCTTGCAGTCTAATTAACTGATTATTCTCGTTTTACTGCTTCGGTCGCTTTAGTAGCAAATTAACACTGGTTTATATGTCTATTAAGTGATAGTCGTTGTAATATTTTATCGTTTTTGCGATGTAATTACTTGTTTTTATGAAACTAATTGAATGCTTAGGCTGTGTGTGGGTTTGCTAGCGTGCGTACCTGTTTCTGTAGGTTTAATTATCTGATAGTTCTCATCATGCTAGATAGGAAATTCAACTTCAAATTAACTATGATTTTAATGGTATTATATTAATTCAAGATATAAATATACGAACCAGGGTATTTATTTTGTAAAATTAGTTTGTTGGAAGTTTCGTCAGGTGGATATATCGAGGTCGTTTGATGATTAACTTTAGTTAGACTTTATTAGTCTTCATCTTGTGTATATAAGGAGATAGTTTATAAGGAAAACGGAATTTAAAGAACATTATTGATCGTAATTTATATTTTTCGTATTATGGTTAGAAGGAAATTACAGTTAAGTATTTATTTTAATAGTTCTCTGTGATATTCAGCTAAATATCAAAATAACTTACTTGCTAAAGTTGTATATTTTCTTTTCATTTTAAAAATACCCATTTGTAATCGTTTAGTGAATTTGTAATTGTCTCATCATCTTCAAACTTCTATTATTTGTCAATTTTTACAGGTTATAATGCAATATCAAGTGAATGCAGACAAAGTATGCAAGTTAATACAGGCTACCTTATGAATTATATGGTAATATTTTAGAACTGTGATTTTCAACCTTTTTTTGTCGTAAAACTTTGATGCGCACTTGACTTGTGGAGTAAACTGGTGAATGCGAATTGAATTTAAGAGGCATATAACTCAGAGCAATCCGGTTTTAACCTTCCGTTTGTGTTATATGTGTATTGTGTCCACTGATCCAGATGATCACACGTCCACATTGCCGCTTTGCTCAGCGGGGGGCTGAATATACCAGGATATTTTTTCTTCGGTTGTTGGCTGTGTGGTACTAACCGGAGCAAGTGACCTTACGTAAGAACGAGATTAGTGTTGTTTGGCTCACTCGTTGGAGCTCTAATACACAACTCGTCGAGATCTCATTTCTCGAGATGTTAGAACTTTTCATACTGAAAACACACTCAGTGTTTGACACTGCATAGAAATCAATGACAATGTAGCCGATTTGGGCCACTAGGATGCGTTGACGTGAGCGTTCGAGGAGAGGTTCGATTTCGCGATGTGAGAATTTCGCCGAGTGAATTAATAAATTGAATTAATTCACCCAAATGCACCCACGCAATATGTGCATGATCATATTTGTTTCACATATTTTAGAACAATTCGCTCACAACTCTAGAATCGACAACTTAGTACATATTACAGACAAGACATCAGCAATACAACAAAAGCATTACCCCAAAGACAACAAAATGATAATATATGTTACATTGAATTTGGCAATTTTGTGTGAAATTTGAATTATATATTTGAGAGCAAGTACTTAGTAATGATTTTTCCGATCGGGCCGGTATCCCAAAGGTCCCCGGTTCAAACCCGGTCGGTCTTTCCGTGTTAAATTTCAATTAATTAATTTCTTTGTAAATGCATTAATTGTGCTAAATGACTACATGTTCTTCTTTGATATGTTAATGCTAGCTAGTCTGGGGTCGTTCAAACAAGACTGTATGATAGTAGTTGTGTGAATGATTTAGGAAAAAGCATTACTAGCCACTTGCTCTCAAATATAAAATGATAATAGTATATATGTATCAAATAGAGAACACCAGAATGGCCGATAGATGTTAAAATATAACCAATATAATCTTCTCATGTGTTTTTAAACCTTATTTGTATATAGGAAATCCCCATTGTCTTATTTTATATTTACCCTAATTTCTTAATTAAGAAAATGTTTAAAAAATTAAATTTCTATTATTTTATCCCAGTTGTACCGATTTTATTGTATTTCACAAGATCTATAAAGTTATCACTTCTTTTCAAAGTGCAACTACGCCTGCAGCATGGCGGCGATGCTGCAACTGATGGAAATGCAAAATTAATCAGATCTCATTAATCACTTTGTTGCGCTCGCGCTCGGGATTGTTTGTTCGCGATGCGTGTGCGCTAATTTCTATTTTGTTATTTATTTCGTTATTGTGAAACAATAGAGCACTCGCATTTGCCAGCCAGTGTTGCGCCGTAATTAAATTTATTTATATGATTGATTAACGGTAATTACTCATTATAATGTTACAACTAATTGCCGGCTTGAAACATCGTCCCGGCAGGCTTGTGAATGTGTTGGACATGTATTACACATATGCGTGTGCGTAGTAAATGCGTGTAGTAGTAATCATTATTCTACGCTGTGTAATGACAGACATAAATTTGCTCTAATTACAGGGTCGTAGTTAAATACGAAATTAAAGAACTCGAAATCATAGTTATCGTGCGTAAATTAGCAGCGCACCAAATCGAGGCGTTTGCTTGGGAATTAACAAAGCGCGACGTGTTTAATTGCGAAAATCAAACAACTCGTGATTGTAAACAAACTCATAAAGCAATACAGCTAGCAACAATCGTAAATATCATCGGTTAAATCTATATACATTACAATATAAATGTTTCTTCAGTAATTACCGAATGTCTAAAGTTATTTAGAAGTAAATAAATTCTGAACGTGTCAAATTTTATATTTCTAATTTATTTTCCTATATTTTAATCTACTAAATTTTATTGATTATTGTGAGCCACAACTGTACTCAGGGAGTTGCCTAGATTTTCCATTGATTAATGCTTCCTTCAGATCTAGAGCATGAGACGAATCGCCGAGAACTTGCGTACGCGTCTTGATTACACAGAACGCGACTCCATAAGAAGGTACATGAAGGTGTTTAAATTGCGCGATTTTATTACCCATTTAGATATGGGATTTTTGAATAAACGAACGTGATAAAATGCGATTCATGTTTACATCATGAGTTGAGGGTGCGATCTATTCAGAAAATTTAACATTTTGAACAACGATTGCAATCATATTTCAATTGACTCAAAAATTCACTGAGAATTCATTCAAAATTCTTTCAAGACGATAAAATAATTAATTTCAAGAAAAACATACTTTAATAAAAATTAATATAAAGAAGATATGTTGTGTCAGCATCTCAACTCGAGCGTGTGTTTATTTTGCCCAGATTCGGCGAGAGCCGACTTTCGTGCTTTTGGTCTTCTGATTGCTGAATCGCGTTAGGTAGGTTCGCTTCTATTGGAACCGATGGAACGAAAACTCCGATAAACGCGCGCATCCAGTGTGTTCAACAAGCATTTTCGGCAAAGCATGGCCTGATAAAATACCATTTAACAACTTCCCCATAGTGATAATTAGACGGTTTCTATTCATGGGGGCCTAAAAGACTGTAACTTTATTGTCAGTTTTTTACGAAGCTTAACAGGTTTGACAGTAACATATGTAACCTAATGTATCCCATTTTATACATTTTGAAATAAAATTTGTAGAGTAGAACTATTGCAAGAACTTGGCAATAAACAAATGGAAGTTGATGATGAAAATCACACTGTAGATCAAGTACAAAATAGTAATTCTAGTTTAATAGTTTAACCTCGGTTATGTGGTCAAAAGCAAACTAGTCTCTTTTCAAATTAGTAGGCAACCCAATATACACCATTTTATATCTTTTAAAAATGTATTCTTAAATATATTTAAACCTAATCTAAGTTAACAAAGTTAAACCAACACTTGTTTGTGAGAATAACTTGACAAAAATATGTGTTTTCTTCCGTCTTCCAAGTTAATTCCGATTATTTCGAAGGCGAAATTTCGGAAGTTTGCGTACGTTCCGTTTGTATTGTGCATATTACGCTGTGTTGTTCCCAGTTGTTGTTGGCAAGTTGGAAGTTCGTTTACCCTCCTCCCTACGCCATCAAGCCCCTCCCTTGCCGTCATCCTTCGGCCGAAAGTTGAAAGCTTTCAATCCTGAAATTACACAAAACAAAAGCGGCGAATCACAAGGAGTAAACACACATTCAGCAAGGACACAAAAGCACACACAATAACGGCGCGCCCTGCGTTTTGCAAGTGTGTTGTATATTTCGTGTTTGTTTGCTTTTAAAGTACAACTTTTCGCATTAAACTTTAGTTACTTTAAGTTTGAACGAAGTGCGCCGGTGTTTCCTGCTTTCTATCGTCGGTGAAACGATTTTCTATATTACTGAACAACGGCTGTATAAATATTTTGTTCATGCTTGTAGATTTTTTTAAGTAATTTGGTTTTTGTTAGGTATTCGTTCAATATAAAGTAATAACATATTATCTTTAAAAAAGACGAATGTGCATTTGACTATGTAACTAAAGTAAAATTGTAGATAATATTGTTCTCTCTGGGAGTGGGAGAATTAACTTTAATTTGATTATTGTCAATTTCAAGCAATGTATAATAATAGAAATATAATATCATTCGCTTTGCACTAGCTTACCTAATATCCGACGACGTTTAGCATGACGTTCACTTAACACTTTCGTTTGATTTATTGGCACTTGATTTATTGCGTTTAGTCCAACGATCTCATGCGTAAGTTTTTGGAAAAATATCAGTTAGTTTTGTGTGCTTTTCAATAGGATAAACCTGAGCTGTCCTCTTAAATCCGTCTTCTTCTTCGTTCACCCACCTTGTCGCAGACCTGGCATAGGCGAGAGGCATCTCATTATTCCACAATTATTTCTGGATAACTGCATATTAATTCCATAATTAATTCCATCTGGGTAGGTTGCTAGTCTCGCCCAAGGTGAAGAAGACGTCTATAACGACAACCACAGATGTTAATGTTGTTGCTGGAGTGAGTAGAGGTGTTATTATTACGACCAGGATTTGAACTTGGATTCCCCTGCGTGGTAAGCGTAAATCCGTTACTGTCAATGTCTTTTTAATATATAAATCATAATGATAGGAGGACATGATGACTAAAAAACACAAGTACATGTGTTAATGCGTAGAATTAGAAAATAGTAGTAGATAGTAGAATTACCAAAGGAATTTGGAGCCCGCCTGAAGATTTTGGCGCACGCTTACGCAGCGTTCGTCAAAGTAAAGCTCCAGTATCGAATGTCAAAATTTAATTTTAAGTGTTATTTTAAATAAAGCAATTTTCCCGCGCTTCTGGAATGCTCGCTGCTAACTTCCTATCGGCAAGAATAGTGAATTTTTGAAGATACAAGATTGAAGACTTTCTGCAACGAATTTTATGTCCATTCTGTTTTTTAATTAATAAGAAATGCACAGAGTAAATTGCCTCCAACGCATGTAAAAGCTACATCAATTTATTCTTGTAATTCTGCAAGAAAATTAAAATCTAATTAAAATTCTATTACTTTCAGTCAATTTAATTATACCCGTTTTAGTATCATTACTCTTTAGACCGTCATTACGAACTTTGACCTTAATATATTACAAAAATTAAGATCTAAGTACTTTTCCCCTCATATTTATAATAAAAACATTAATGAGCTATTAATTATGGCAGAAATTATTGTAAAATATTAAAGTTTCTTAAATTGGCAAGAGTTTTAATGAAATATGAAGAATTTCTCATCTAAAACATTATTGTAAATTTGTCAACCAACTTTTCGTTGAATTTATTTTGATGGAAAATCCTTATTAAGGCATTTAAAAGCTATATTAATTGGCTATAGAAATCAGACAAGTAAATTAAAATCGAGTTAAAATTGTGTGACTCGTTGTACGTTTAATGGAATAAGTGGATTCCTTCATTCTCAAAATACTTTACAGAGTACGGTTGTATGTGAATAATAATTAACTGAATTAAGGCTGGTTATAAATTCTAGATACCGTTAATTGGAAGATAAATTAACCATTATAATTCTTGCAGGAAAGTAAAAACTTATTGAAAATTCCGAAAGACAACTTTCTTAATCCTTCTTCTTTATATTTTCTCAACTTTGACATTAAAAGTTTGGGGAACAATTTACAGGATAAATTATTACTTTCTTTAGTAATGAAAGTCTTAATTCCTCTTGCGTTACTCTGTAGTCTGTAGATTATTTTTAAATAATAAAAATGAGATTGTCAAATTGTCGATTAAAATAATTTATTAAATCAATTATAGCAATGAAGAATAACTTATGACAGTCATGATATAATTTACAAAGAATTCGAAATATTTATTAATTAACCATCAGCAACTTGAGAGCATTTACTTAAAGTTGCATTGCTGACAGTTTTAATTTAATAAGTTTCTTAATAATACGATTGGAAATAATTTATGATCTTTGTCATTTTTAATTTGATGGTGAAATTGGTAAAATTATTTTAATATTAATATAATCGCATGTACTTACAGATGTCTTTGTCGGCTATAATATTATTTATTATACCAATAGAAAGTTTTCGATTTCTAATCACTTGTAAAACAAGTTCTATCTGTTTTTCGGTATTGTAAATATTCGTTGCAAAAGTTGAGCCAAGTTGGTTGATTCTAATTGCTGGTTAAATTTCTTACAAAATAAAATGAAATATTAAATATATAATATGTTATACAAACATGTAATTGATTTATAAAGTAGTATTTTTTAAGTAGAGCTTTTTTAATGTTTTTATTTTCGTTCTTTTTAATTTGAAAATGATTCTTAAATTCCATATTTGACCTGAACCCCGCTTGTTGTAGTAATATGCCACGAAAGAAGTTAAATCTAAATAATGCCGTTAAAGCAAGACACAGACATCGAAAGACGCCTTCATGCCAATAAATCAAACTCAAGAGTTTGACGAGCATCATGGTTAACGTCGGTGGCTATTTGGAAAACCACTACTCAAATTTTTATGCTTTTGTAAAACCGTTGCCAGAAGTCGAATGCAATCTAATGGAAGTTGATCCAAGTACAAAATAATAATAGATTCTTTAGCTTTAATTGTAAGCTGAATAGCACATTCTTCTTATTTATCTTACTTGTGTACTTAATTGGTTAGTAATAAAGGAATATTTTGCAGTTTAAAAACACAGCTGCAAAAACTTTAATTACTTCTCGGTATTAACCACAGATGTAAATATGCAGTAAAAAATTTAAAGAGAAGAAAATTCATTGATTTTATGTCACTAACTAATATCAACAACTATTTTGATCGCCATTTTGACTTTTCCGTCCGAGCCGGTTTTCACGAGCGATCTACGGCATTTCTCTATCACCGTATCGGCGCCACTCGAGTGCGAAGATACTGAACATGATGAAATTAACAAAAAAATAAGGGCAAAAACTGATCAATCGACCAAATATTCATCGACAGAGGAAGTATACGAAAAATTATGAAAAAGATTACGTTTATTGTTGGTTTAATTACAGTAAAATAATTTTATAAACTAGACTGACATCAATTAAGAGACCGTATTTGATTGAGATTGAAAATGATTTACAATTAACATAATTTGGGTGGCGTTCATGCATAGTGGTCACAGAGCACCCGAATTAACTCTTTCCTTTTTGCCGCGATGTCTTGACTGACTTTGAGAATATAGACATCGCGGCAAAAAGGAAAGAGTTAATTCGAAGTTCCAGGTCGCCGGTTCGAATCCGGTCGGGAACTTCAAATTTTCTCTTTCCCTGTTAAAAATTTCAATTTCAGCTAATCTGGGGTCGTTCAAATAAGACTATATGATAGTAGTTGTGTGAATGAGTTAGGAAAAATCATACTAAGTACTTACTCTCAAATATATTTCAAACTTCACACTAAAATTGCCAAATTCAATATAACATATTATTAATTAGAATTATGGAGTTTTCCAAATAAGCACATTCCATTATGGTGTCAATGATAATTGGAAAAATGGAAGATATATGAATTGGATCATATACTTTATAATAAAATATATTGCCAAGAGTTAGAAATCTATAAAACTGCTATAAACAACGTTTGAAGTTATTATCAGGATCTTTAAATTGAACTAGAATTCTTGTGTCGTGTATCTAGACTACCATTAGCTAGAAATCTGGAAATTATTCCTATCTTAAAATCCCATCTTCTACGCGGCATAAGACATTTCCTCGGCTAACCACAACATTTAACAGTATGCGAATGGCCATTGCCAGTCACGCGTGAAACATAAATCTCGCCCGATCCAATTGAAAGCCTTTAATGATATGGAAATTTTAATTGCGCTACACTTCGTAGAATTGTGCGACAGCATCAAATTGCAAATTGCCCTCGATACAACACTGCTGCCAAATTGAGTAAACAACAACATCACCGGCTATCGAATAAGACACAATCGAAGCGCAATAAAGATGAATTGATGATGAACGAGGAGATGAACAAACGTTTTGTAATCTAATTAAAATTTAACGATTCCCTGAAGACACTCAAGGATTGCAGCGTAGTGGATTGCGGGGGAGGGCCGGGAGAGAAGAGTGAAGAGGATATGGAAGGATACGAAGGGAAACCGAGGGTAGTGTAGGCCGAAAGAGGAGAGGATTGATATTGATTCCCTCGACGGTTCGCAGCATGGCATGGAAGGGTGGCGGCCGGCGAGAGGCGGGAGGCAGCAGTGAGTGCGTATTAGGTCATCGAACATTTCCGCTACGTTTTCCTTCCACTTAAATGCAGAATCAATAAGGTTCATAAGTTCATCGGATGATCTTATTCCAAGAAAAGTTTTAAGCGTGATATTATGTTATTAACGAGAAAATGTACTCACAAATAAAACTTAATAGATCCGGGAATTCATCTAATTTAATTGTTGTCAATTATTATTGTATTTCTTTCAATATTTCATTTCGTTCTAAATGACTTCATTGTGTTTATAATTGAGTTTCTGATAGTGCATGTTTCATTTCAGTTTTTTTTTTTAAATATTTTTTATAATACTAAATATATTTATATTATTATTTTTTAAAATTTGTATAGGCTACATCTATACTTATTAACCAAAAACTTAAAAACAATTATAGTATTTTTTGCTGTTTTACGATAATTTGAGACCATAAAGAAAGGTTAAGCCAAGTTAGGTTAAGCAACTATAATTAATTGCGTTTAGTCAGATTAGGATAGCGTACTTCAGTGCTAGATTAGAATAAGACATTTTAGGTTAGTATAGATTACTTTAGAGTAGTGTAAAAACGGGAATTTGAACAAGAGTAGACAAGAGTTAAGTTAGGTTAAAGTAGTGCCGCTTATGGTGTGACTTAAGTTAGTTTAAGGAATAGGATTAGGCTGAGGCTTAGGCTGAATGATTTAGTTTAAAGTTGAATTAGGTTCTTTTATATTAAGATTATTTAGAGTGTTTCAGTTTAGGCCAGGATGTTATAGATTAAAAATGGGTTAGGGTGGTTTAGATGATAATAGATTGGATTCGGGTTGACCAAACTTTTTCGACGACGATAGGTCAAAATCAAGCAATCAGAATATTAAAAGGGATATTTTCATTTTTAAACAACCTTTTAGAATGATTCGTTAATGACAACTGAGCATGAGCCCCTATTGAAATTTCTCAAATCCAATGTGGGTCACTCAGTGACCCGTGGTGTCATATGTTTCCTACCAAAGGGCTAAAGTAAGTTAAAGATGTATAAGGTAAACTCTGTCTCAGGTTAGATTATGTTAAGGGTTAAGACGGCTCATTTTTAACCCGATCCTATGTTCCAAATAATTCCCTCAATTTTTTACATACCTTATGTCCCTGCTTAGTTAAGCAGGAATATGTACCCAATCCCCCTCAACTCAGATTAGAATTAGGTAATTTTATACTAGGTTAGTTCCTATCCGTACAAAACTTTTTAGAAACCAATAGAAAGTTCACGATTTCCAAACATGAATAAAACTATTAACTAAATTTCTCTATACGTTCATGTTAAATTTCCAACGGAAGAAAATCTGTTTAAACTAATTAACCTAAAACCAACAACACATAAGCCTAAAGTGGCAATAAATATTTATGATCGTTTTACCATAAACTAAAGAATGTAAATATGTAACTTGAAAGTATTACTCAAGTCCTTATAACTCTCGTTATTCGAATGAAACATAATTAAGTGTAATATTAGTTTATTGGCCTTTTAATTGTCTGTAATGTGACAGTAAACTTGCTTTAGTTACGTTATCGATTTTCCTGCTATATTACTTCGACGAAGTTGTAATCACAAAAGTTATAAAATGTAAATGATCCTGTTATTAATATCTTATAAGGAACCGTTAATATTACCAATAATAACAAATATTCAAAATTAAACGTCATATTAAACTTACGTTGTAATGATAGTAAAGTAAGGAAATTTAGGTAAGCATACGAATTATATTGCAATACTATTATATTCTTAATTCTATACTTGGAGAAGTGTTATATTATAGAAATTTTAATAGACTATTACTATGTTAAATGCATAGAGATTTGCATTTTATAGTGGATTTAATCAAGAAAGTAAATGAATATATGTAAAATCTCCAATTAAACATTAATGTTTATTTATAAGTATGTTAAGTATGAACATTAATGCCTAGCGACTTTTGAAAGACCTTCGATATTTCCGTGAAATAGTAATGGGCTTAAGGGGACATGTATTCGTAGCGGCGAAAGAAAAGGTAATTTTTGCATACTTTTAAGAAAAATTATTGAAATTTTCTCGGACATTTGTAAAGGCCCCCATATTCTTGTGTATGCTCATCCAATAGAACTTGAGTTGCTAATCCCAAAATCACACACATACCTTTGCATATTATCGAAGGCTTTGAAAAATTGCTGATTTGCCAATATATAAATTACGTCGTACTAATTTGTTAATTTCGGGCATTTGCAAATGCCGACATATTCTTGTATTAATACTGCTGATATCTCCTCATATAAACAATATGATATGTAGCTACCTCACAGGCTGTACACTGAATACTGGAGATACCAAAGGTTCGATCATCAAAGTGCATTGTGGAGTCCCACAGGGCTCAGTACTTGGACCTACCTTATGGAACATCTTGTACGACCCGATTGTCAGCACATCTCTCCCAAATGGAGTTTAGATGCTGTGATCAAGCAAACCTGTGTCCACTTCTCAAGAGAGTACAAGAGGCACAGGACAGTTGGATAAAATTGGGTTGCGGGTAGCACCAGAAAAAACTGAGTTGCTGTATGTGACTGGTCACCGGAAAGTCCCAACAACTCCTCTACTGCTAGGTGGCTCCCATAACATGCCTCGGGACAGCATCAAATGCTTGGGTGTACTCTTCGGTGGAAAGGGAAAATACAGGGCTCACATCGATTATATTGAAAAGAAAGCGAGTAATGTAGAACGACAAGTAAACCGGCTTTTCCGTGAAAAGGATGGTCCGCGCTCAAGCAGAAGACGGCAAGCGTCGTTACCTCAACAATCATGTATGCCGCACCTGTGCGGCACGAAGCAATGAGTCAGAGGCGGCAAAAATAATCTTTATTAGCAATTCAGAGGAGGGTTGCTATTGCTTTGGCCCACCTGTACAGCACAGTCTCTTCGGCTGCGGTCCTCGTTATAAGCGGAATAGCACCTGCTGATCTGCAGGTTACAGAGGCTCGGCAGGCTTGGGTGATGAAACGTAAATCTCAGACAAATCGCTACGTAGAAAACCGGCAAACCCAATGGGAGGAGAGCACTAGTGGCAAATGGACAAGGAAGCTTATTCCTCGTATAGAGATCTGGATCGGCCCAAAACATGGGGGAATTAACTACTGGCTATCTCAATTCCTCTCGAGACATGGGTGTTTCGGGGAATACCTATACCGCATTGAAACGAGAGCAACCCCCGAATGCTTCTATTGCGGAGAAACCGATACTGCTGAACACACCTTCTTCTCGTGCAGGAGGTGGAAATACAAGAAGCTATCAGCTGAAAAAGTGCCAAAGAGAACGTTAATTTTGGAGGTCATCTTACCACTCATGATAGAACAAGAAATACATTGAAACGTCGTCATTTCTTATATAAAAGAAATATGAATTGAGAAGACCAAGGAGGAACAATTAACAATAGAAACAACGGGTTACACAATGTAAGGCAACGCAAATTGACCATCTGATATGCCACAACAGATAGTTTTGGATGGGGGATGAATATAAATTCTACATAACTAAATGAAGAAAAAACTACTGATAGAAGAAGAGTGGCTTAATCTAATACCTTTAATCCTGAATTGATATCACAATTACAACACAAGTTAACCTACTATCGAAAATGTTGAAAAGTAGCTGATTCACCCATATAGTGTAGTGTAGTGTAGTATAGTATATTTCATCCACCAAATTTGAAGATTTCGGGTATTTGTAAATGTTAGGACATTATTATTTTTGTACACCTGATAGAAAAAGAGTTGCTTATTTTATTTAATAACTAATCCTAAATTGACATGGCACTGATTTGTTTATGAAGTCCCACAAAAAACGACCAAAACGGTATCGAATGCCAATTCGTCAGAAGTCATCTAAATTTGAAAACTGTTTGCTTGGAATTTGATTGGTGTACATGATGGGCCTTAAGGGTTCCCATCAGAGAATTATTAGTAGTTCAAACTTTGCAATAATAATCTCGAACATGAACATTTATAGCTTATATTATGAAAGCATTTTGTACTTGTGAATTTTATCATTTTATTTTAGATTTTAACAACCTGTGAAATGGAAATGATAAAACATTTAACAATAATAATAATGTTATCGTTTACAGTTTTATTAATCTGGTTTACGTTTGCAATTTCATGCGTTATATAAAATAGATTAAAATAATTTGTTTTGCAAATAGTAAACAGGATTAATTGCGTTTTATTGTGTTCAGGAACATTGGCATTTTACATTTATTGGTCTTTCAATGTTTATGCATTTCTGATACGATGAGAAAACTTATATAAATTGTCAAAAGTTTGAAGTAAACCAAACGGCAATAAAAGCAACAAATAGAAAACCGTGTAATAGCAAAATTTTTATTCTGCATATTTCACTGACGAATGAGCATAATATTTATGCGATACATATATATTTATCGCATTTGTCATCGACTTTATTTTACTTCCATCCATAAAAGATGTATAAACTCAAGGATGCGTCATGCATTAAAGATTTTCTCATTTCTTTGTTTCCTGCCAGTTTTCTTTTGCGTTGTCGCCGTCTCGCGGATTTGCTTTCGGTTTTCGATACTCTTCTCATTTTATTTCCCCCACCAATTGTCTTTGTGTGTATATAGAGTATGTATACATTGGTGTATCGATGTGTGTGTGTGTGTGATGTTTCCGCGATTAGATTCTGGGCGACCTTTTACTCTCGTATTATTCTGCTTCACCCTTGCGCCGGCAAATTTTATTTGAAGCGATATCAGGAGAAAAATGTCAGGAGAAATTGCCGGCACTCACACGGCAACAATTTTAAGACTAGCGACGACGTCGTGTGTACGTGGGTGGGGGAGTGCAGTCTAGAAGAGATGAAACGCAAAACGCAATGTAAAATGGAAAGAAAATTGCGCGTCGCAGGACATCAAAGGGAAAATCCATCTGGGGAAATATAATGCGACGCATGTGAATGGGGAACGCCCCCTCCTCATCCCAATATTAAATTATTGCATGGTTAAGCCTTCGTAATTGGTAATTTGATTTCAATGCAACAAATTTGCGTTTATTAACGCAACCATTCAATTGGCTAGCTTCGTATTTTCTGAATGCAGGAAAAACAAACACAGCCAACTAATTGTCATGATAATTAGTCATAATTGCATTGAAAATTGCTTGCAACATATAGGTTTAAGAGCGAGCTTTAAACTTAGCGGCAAAA
>WSZQ02076133.1:0-19649 GCA_019419845.2 Weissflogia rhopalogaster
AAGGAGATGGTGGGAGACTGGTCGGAACAAGGCAAGATATGGATGAAAGAAAAAATCAACCAAATGCAGTGGGCGCAGATTCTGATCCTAGAAGATATGGAGAAGGAATTGGGAAAATGTGTAAGGAAGAAGGAAAGAAAACACAGGTGCGAGGGCGAAGAATGGTTCGATTCAGAGTGTAGGTCGAATAAACGGAAAGTGAGGGAGGCCGTGGTAAAATGGAGAATGGGACTGATAGAGGGGAGCATAGTGGTGGAATTGAGCAACCAGATTCGCACGTTATTCACAAAAAAATGATAAAGTATTTACAGAAGATTAATCACGTACGTCTACGTTATGACTCTTCTAACGTATACCGTGCCGTGCGTATTGTGCTCCGCGAAACACGAAAATTACGGCGGAAATTCGTGCGGTATATTAGTGAAAATCGGTAAACATGCCCGACGAGCACGCTTAGTGATTGATGGAAATTGTGCGGAAAGTGTGGAAGTTACAGGCTTTTCGCCCTTTCAATATAAACATACTTTGTTTGCTTGTCGATTTAGGCGGACGCGTAAAGGTATCGAAATTACCACTACCTGTTTCACGGTGATAACTTATTATTTAATATACTAAAAGTATATTTTAAAATGCGCCTCAAAATGAGTAAATCGAACGCACGTGCGTGTTAAGTATGCGCTCAAATGTTTTTGGCGGATTAGTCATTTTAAATCACTATGCGGCGCGGCGCGTCTTCCGATACTACCCCGCCGGCGCCTCCACCACTGCCCATCTTCGGTGTTATGTAATCAGAGAAGACGAGAGAGCAACAACAACCACTCTCACACACTCTTTTACATCCTCAACTCAAGGGAGCGGTCTGACGCCCGTGTGGTGGCCAGACCCGGGCACGGGTATCTTTGAGCTAAATTCCATGAACACCAAGTGAGCTTAACCGGGTATCCCCCGCTATAAAGGGTGATAAATCTCACCCCGATTGTCAAATACCGATGTCTCATGGTCTGGAATCAATCAATGGCATCATGCCGAACATCTGCTGTTTTGCTGCTTTGGCAAAACGGAATGTTTATTCAGGCCAGGCGATGGTGACACGGCGAATTATCAACACCGTATCTTTCGAGAAGCTGAAACATCATACCGCACATGTGGACGATAATCCGGCGACGGCATCTGCAACGCGCAGCTTCATGTGACGTGACACGTCGCGCGGTAATTTGTGTATTATGATTATTTGAGGCCCCGTTAAAAAGATCCCACCCCCTAGATCGAGAGGCGGAGATGTGAATATATAAATTTGTTCGTAGGATTTTCAACCTCTCCGTCGTCAGTCGCGCGGCAGCCGTCGTTATGCGTACATCGTCAACGTTCCGCATCGCGATCGATACACGCGCGAACCCGCCTAGTGTTCTGCAAAATCACGTGAGGTGTCTGTCTTGTGATTTCTCGATGGCGGACAACACTGTTGCTGGTGACGCCAAGGCCGCCTGAGTCGAAAAGGTAAACGTTACTTACCATTCAATTAAAAGTAATTTCCAACAACTCTGGGATTTCGAAAAAAAATATCAAAATGATTTTGAACAAGTTGTGATTGAGGAATCTTCGCAACAAAATCAAAAGCTTATGGGCGTAGAACCAAGTTAGGCTCCGTTCGAGGAAGTAAAATTCAATAACAAAAACGAAAGAAAGAGGAATACCCTTCCCTCCCAAACTTGATTCAAACATCTAATAAATTTGTTGCTCTTGCAAATGAGGATGACATGGCTAAGGAGCCAAACAACGAAACGTATAGCCAGGGTAATAACCCATCGGATAGTTTCATCCGTATAATTTCTTCGGGTAACATAGCAATTGTGGCTCCCATTCCTAAGCCGGTAATTCCAGATAACGTGCAGGTAGAACCCAAACCTCCGAAGATTCAGTTTCCGCCGCCTATAACCGTCGTTATGGAATACATAAAGGCTAATAATATTGCTTTTCGATTTACAACTAAGCTGGAAGAGTTCCGTTCTTTACAGAAAACGAAGAAAGTTTTCACAAATTTAAACTTCTTCTGGAAACCTTCCAGCATCAAGTTTCCACGAACCAAGCCCCCTCCGAGAAATATATAGGCATATTCTAAGAGACGTTCCTTTATACTACACTGGCGAAGAAATTAAGAGTGAACTTGACCAACGCGCTGTTCACGTAAATAAGGTGACCAGGTTAGGAAATAAAATGAAACGATTCCCAATGATAGTGGTGAATACTCCTCGCACTCCCGAAGGATTAAACATTAACGAGATTAACATAATCGGAGAAATGAAGGTTCGCATCGAAGCGAAGCGTAGACCCGGCTATGTAGCACAATGCTTTCGCTGCCAAGAATTCGGCTATGATAAATTTAATTGCTATCTTGAACCTAAGTGCGTTGAATGCTCTGGTCCACATTGGTTCAAGGAGTACAACTCAACGGAGTTAAAATGCGGAAACTGCAAAGGGAGTCACCTTGCCTCCTGCTGGGAATGTTCCAACCACGCGAAGAACATCAAGACAAAACTCTTAGTCCGGAAAGCAGCTCTTCAAGAAGAGAAGAAGCGAAAAATTAAGGCAGCTGCTGTCAAAGAAGGGGTAAGTTTTTTGCTCAAGTGAAAGACAATGGTGAAACAGACTTGGAGACCAAAATAATTAATTTACTGAAGGAATGGGTTCCAAGGATTCTAGACGAGTTTCTACAAAATGTTTAATTCCTCACTCAGAATTATGTTCAATCTTCACCAACACAACATCGACATTGCGCTAATAACTGAAACTCACCTGACACTGACACAAAACATTAAACTGCGAAGTTATACTATCTTCCGTAAGGACAGGTCCAGTAAAGGTGGTGGTGTAGCGGTTTGTTGCAAAAATAACATTTACTGTCGGAAGATCCAACATCTTTGAAGCCACTGCAGTGGAGATCCGTTTCGATGGTAAACCACTTTACTTATTTGCCTGCTATATAAGACCATCTGGGGAGACCAATACCGATGTATTCCATGCTCTCTCTCTCTCTCAGCTAGGCCCAACAATTTTTGGCGGTAATTTTAACGCAAAGTTAAAATTAATTAAAGTGGGTTAGCAATTGTGCTAATCCTAAAGGGAAATGCCTGCTTAAAGTAGCAGGAGAATTAGATTTTCAAATTTATGGTCCTGAGCAACCTACTTACTATCCTATAAGGATAGAAACAGATATAAACGCTTTGGGCTCACCAAGGATAAAGATCTGTATAACCATCAACGCAATGTCGCTTCAATGGAAATCCGAACTTTTAAATCAGAGTCTTTCAATCAAGTTCTAGATAAATATGAAGCGTCGATTTCCGGTGATATCTGGCGGATTAATAAAGCCATTAGGGATAACAAGGAACCTGTAACACCAGTCCGACATGAACAGGGCAAGTTTGTGTTCCATGATGTGCATATTGCCAATGTAATTGGACTAAGCCTAGAAGAACAGGTTACAAATCGGCTTCCAGTAACACCTAAGCTTATTGTGATGTCATCCAGAAACACTGATGTACAGGATGAGGTAACTACTATTTTTAAATCGATTAACACTAGAATAGCGACAGGTCCCAACGGAATTCCACCAAAAGTCTTAAAACTACTACCACCTGTAGTTATTGAATACATCACTGGTAGCAAATGATTGCTACCCCGATCAATGGCGTGAGTCAACTATGGTGACTATTCCAAAAGGGGACAAAGATCCAATTGACCCGAAAAATCGTAGGCCCATTAGCGGCATCTGCTGCCTAGCAAAATTGTTTGATCAATTACTTGTAAATCATCTGAAGGACGTCATTGAGCAATCTGGCTGCATCAGCAACAGGCAATTTGGTTTCTCTGCCAATAAGGAAGCAGTTTTACAGGCTGCAAATATTGCTGGTGCCTGTAGAGAAGCCTTCTATCGAAGACATAAATCTTTAATTGCTTTCTTGGATATTGAGAAGGCACTTGATCAAGCTTCAAGGGAAGCAATTCCTCAAAATGAGAGATTCCGGTTGCAGATCTTCGGTAATAAGACCCATTCAAGAGATGTATAAGAACAGGTCATTCAGAGTGGGGATCGGAAAATCATTCTAAAGAAAATTTCTGGCTAAAGACGAGGTTATTCAGGGAGGGTCTCTCTCCCCGTTTCTTTACAATATACTAGTTGGCGACTTACCTGAAATCGTGGCTAATATTCCTGATTCAAAATAGTTCAATATGCGGATGATACTGCTATTCTGTGCACCGGTCTAACCTGGGGTGCAGCAAAGAAACGCCTGGAAATGTCATTGGAAAGCGAAAACTCAAGTCTTCAAGGTTGGTAAACGGCTCCCGGAATTTAAGAGTATCAAATTTGGTATCAATTTGATTAAATAATGTAACATGCCAACGTATCTTGGAATACACTTCAAGCAATGTTGGAAGAAAGGTTTATCATTTTCCACGCATATCAATCAGCATGCGCGTATTGGCCATAACACGATCAGGAAACTATACTACGTTCTCAACGGTAGAAGTCGCTTACAAGTCGATATCAAGGCGAGAATCATTAAAGCAATCAGTCTGAAACAAATCATGTATGGACAAAAAATATGGATTTCTGATCATTCCAAGCTGCCACAGCGCATTAGTGGCGCGCTGCGGAAGGCTATGAGACTGGCAACTGGGAAGGACTACCGCACCAGAAATGTGATTCTACGTGAAATGTTAAAGATTGATGAGCCTTTTGAAAAAGCCCAAAATGCTGCCTTAAAAATGAGGGATAAAATTTCAGACCTGGCAGAATATTTTCTCGAAGATCTACTAACTAATTTAGAATACCTATAAATGTAGTTCACTTAGACTTTAGACTCTTTAATAATACTAATATGATATTGAAAAGTAGATAGAAACAGTGGCCTCTGGACAGATTCCAAACTCTATTGAAGAAAAAAAAATTCAACCTCTCCACCTTCAACCGCAGAAGCGCCGGGTAGGTGTGAGTCCGAATCTATGAATTCTTTTTGAATGAGCCAAGGAATTAGACTTTTTGTTTATGTCCTGAGTGTGTCTAAGTTTTTAGTTAGCAACACCGAAGCTGTGTCCCAAACTTTGGGTTCGCAGCGCAACACCCTTCCATCAATTGCGAAAATTGCCTAGTGGGCGATCTTTTACGAGCAATGCCAGCCTCGCGCTGCATAATAAGACCGATTGCACGCTACCACCCCAGACAAGATGCCGCTTCGGCATTCTAGATTTCGCTACGCCCGCTGGCGCCCGCCAACACAAGCGACCGAGACTTACGGTCCACCAGATGCGCAGCAGGAGGGAGCAGAAGTGCCACAGAATTTACCTGGAAAAGGCTAGAGAGAATATGAAATTGTCAACTTTTATTAAGTAAATCTTACATACATACAATACATATATTTATTTATTCATGCCACCAAATCAGATAGTATTCACTTACATTTGGTCGTGCTTGCATCATACCTGCGAAAAAACTTCGACTCGCACGAAGTTTACGGCAACTAAACAAGTCATTTATTTGAATGCCACCGTAATACCTGGTTTATGTGCAAGATCATGCGGCGCTACAGCTGCCACCAAATCCTGCGCCTCTGCAATGTGCTCTAATTGCGTCTTTATCTTATGCAATTGAAGGTACAACTGATGAATGTAAAAGCCAACGTAATATGATTCAAATGATATAAACTACATGAAAATTTCCGTACTTGGAAATACTTAAATGCTATATTAGTCCCATATAATCCCATATAAATTACTTTATGAAGGTGCAAATATAACATTTTATTTTTGTTTATTAATATACCCATCTCATATTCATAGCTTCAATAATAGGGCTCATGACAATTAAGCCGACGTTAAAATTTGAGACTAGTGCAGAATCTACAATGTAAATGTTTTCAATTACAGGAAAACAGTCTCATATATTTCCAACATACATTTAGTGGATAAATAGGGAAATGATAGTGCCTAAAAAATGAAAAATTGAAAGTAAAAGCTAAAGAATAAATTCCTAACATTCGATTAATTGAAACCGAACCCTGTTGTTTTTTTCCTGCATTCGGTTAACACTACTACAAACCAAAATAGGAAATACAGGAAAAGTGAATTTTCCAGAACTCAAAGATACCAAGTCAAATCCGTCGACAAGAATTTATAATAATAATGTCAGTTTAACTATGCTTATTTAGGATTTTTTAAATAATAAAACTTCCGTAGAAAGGCGATCTCAAATGTTGTCAGATTTGGAGAGGAATAATTAATAGCAGTCTTGAAGCAATAATCGAGCCCATAATCTTCGAAGCGCAAGCCGGATACCGTCTAAATCGAAATTGTATCGACCACATAAACACATTATGCATAAATATATAGCAGTTAAATGAAATGCAATCATCACTATTTAGAAAATAGCTATATAATAAAAGGTGGAAACAAGGGCTGAAGATGCTTGTCTAGACGTTAACCTAAACAAATACAAAATCATAGATAAAAGTAGAAGCACGTCTGTGCCCGCTAGCCCAAGTCAATTTCGGATGAGCGGATTTCTTGACCGACGAATCATTGACGCTTAAAGGCAAACATTTTGCAAATTGAAATCAGTCACATGTACATCATTCGATCAAGCCACATTAAGGAATCAATCATGTACAGCAACCGCCGTGTACTTGGCAGATTACTTGAAACAGCAGCTGGCCGTGGCTGATACCAGAGCTCCTCGGAATTTGAAATATACGAACGCAATTCGCAAGAGAGGACAGTGGTCAGAGACCGAAACGCCGCCGCCGCCTGTCTGCTTCAAGATCGGGAGCAGCAAGTGCTATCCTTAATTACCCGCTTTGACCTCCAGTATCCGGAGAGGATGTACCCCCACCGGCGGTGTCGCTTGGAAACTGGGAGGAGTTGCCGCTCCTGCGGATCGTCGGGCAACTCCAGCCGCCTCCACCAGATCGGTTCTCCGCAAACCCTCCAGACGAGTATACCGCCGCCACGTAGGTTTCCCTCAACATGCATATAACAACAATCAGATCGGCGGAAGTCTTGTTCGGCGTCGAAGCCTCCAGCGATATTGAAATATCTCCTTGACAGAAGTGGCGACAATGCCATCAAACTTTTTTAAATTGATTGTTTATATTTTTTATAGTTTTTAAATTTGTAGTACAATTGTACCTGTCTCTTGTTTCTGTTTACTCCTTCATATACGTCATTTTCAATTCCAGATACAAACACTAAGTATGTATATGATAAAACAAATGCGTTTGGCATTTATCACGAATTTATCCCAATTTATCTAATTGTGACTTGAAAAAGATTCATACAGTCATATTTGTAGCCAAAAAATGTTCCTTCAAAAGGAATTACTAATATAGTATTTCTTCGCTTCCGTTCAATTATCAGAAAACGCGGTGGTAGACCACATAGCGAAAACCACCATTATTTGAAACAGGAGCTCGCCCTGACTGATACCATAGCTCAAGTACCAGCTCAGAAGCCTAAATATACGGACAGCATTTGCAAGGGAGTATCTTCATCAGAGGCCGGAACACCGCCGCTATAAGTATGCTTCAAGAACAGGTGCCGTAAGTAATGACCTCAACCGCCTCCGCCAATCCAGTCCGGTTCACCGCAGCCCCTCCAAACGGGTTCCCTGCAATCCTCTCTGATGGATTCAGGTTTTGGGTCTAACGAGCACCATTCACAGGATGCTTTACAGCAGCCAATTAGTGCTATTTTTTATCAAATTAATTATCTAAAACGAAATTCGCGATAAAATTTGATTATTTATAGTAATAAATAATCAAATTTTATCGCGATTACCTATTTAAAGAATACTTTTAAAAGAATTGCTTACTTTCTTAAAGAATATCTTTTAAAATAACAATTCCTAAAATTTCGCGCGACTAAGTGCATGAAATATTGAATTTGATATTATTCAAATTGGAAGGCATATTTAAAATTTGCTATATTAAATACATCATAAAATGACACGTAACCTTGGCCACCCACGATATATCAATAGCTGATCAAGTCTGTTAAGGGTGACTTAACTTTGTGAATCAATACGATTAAATCCACCGACTAATACGGTTTAAGCCACGACGAAGTCTACTTCATGTTAGAAATTAACATCTGTTTTGTGCATCCGAAACAATCTAGTACATTCACAATCAATAGGCCATGATTCCACGAGGAATCAGGCAACAAACCTTTGACCTGTTAGGAATTACATCAACAGGTGGCGCTAACGCCATTACTGAGGGGCTGGTGCAGCACAAGATCCGTTAGGCCGGCCCAACGGGGGCATCGCGCTATGTATGATTCTCTTGCCACTGAACCGTCAAGCCGACAAGAAGTTTTGTAACTAACATCCACGACATTTTGTACCTTGTTCTAAGTTGTGTTCACAATCCTAAATTAAGTACGGAGGAATGAAATTTTTTTTATGACAGGATCCAAAATCGAAATCTGCGTGGACAAATCTGAGAACATCTGCTGCCAGCGAGTATTGACAACGAACATTTACTATTATTTGAAGAGAACACGAGTTACCCATCTGAACAGCACAGGTATTTTGTCGTTATCTTAGATCAGTACAGCGCAGTCTCACCATATCCGACGATGCTCGATCGAACAGTGCGCGTGTACTAGACATAGAAGTGCAGTATGGGCATCCCAATCTTCAACATGAAGACATCACCGTATATGGAGTGGACGGAAGCGGTCTCAACGTCTCCGTGATTTGACACGTCGTGACGCAGCGCTCGTGGACATGCAACGTCATACCCAGTAGGTGCACAGTGTATCATATACCATGCCAGGTCTTTTGAGGTATGTGAGGACAGCGAGAAGAGTGCGTGGAAACCATGCCATACATTGCAGTTTTATATACGTTCCCAGATGACTACATGTTGCAAACATCACGTACGCGCTTCACTGGTAGAGCACAGCATTTGTAAAACCTATACGCTAAATAAATATCTACTTTCGATGATTTCAAAGAGAAATTTACATATTCGTTCTGGCAGCAAAAAATCGTTCGCAGAGAGATGTGGGAAATGTGCTCGAAGCTTGAGTCTGCCATCGACGAAACCTGAGAAAGGATATTGGTTGCTCTGAATTCAACAGAGGTGGCTGTAGCTGTATGGACAAAACGTTTTCATATGAGATTTTAAGAGTTTAGAAGTTTTGCCACCATCGTGCCGCTGTCCATTACCGATCCAAGACCAAGTCCACATCCGGAAGTCCACGATCTGTGGGAAGCAGATAGTCATCATAAGAAGCCTTCACTACGCAGAACTACGACAATCCTCTGCGACGCTGCCAACCAGATTGTATTTCTTTTTGTTTCTTGTTATCTTCCAGTCTATTTTTCACATGTATTATAGTTAAATAAAGATTGTTAAAACCTTGCATCTATCGCTCTTGTTCTGTGCCCCGAACCCCGTTAACGGCTTGCACTGTTACAGTATGTACCCCATCGAGACGAAGATGACCGACTTATATGTTTAGCTGTTGTTGATACACAGTCGAACCCAAAATACACAATAAAGTCTGAGGCGCATTACACAGACGCTCCACCTGAATAAATACACGTTGCGAACGTCGAAGAAACCCAGAAGCACCAGAAAGAAGTCACCATAAATCAGTCATCTAAGTTTATTACTTACGTAGCCCCCGGTAGCATCGGTACTCTCAACGAACGTGTAGCCCATGACCAGGCCCTGAAGATCCAACCTTGCGTATCGGAGCTCAAAGGTTTCGGCGGAGACGTGGTTAAAACGAAGGGTAAGACCATAACCCTTATAGAAATTGATGACGTCTGTGTGCAAGTTCCACTACTGATCGTTGATGATAGTGCGCAGTCATTCGACCTGCTCATTGGTCTAACACTACTCGACCCCACATGTCGTCTGCGTTAAGCTGGAAACCGAATTGAAAATCTGTTATAGCTCCCAAGAAACTTAGTCATATTTGTCAGCACAGAATCAATATTCACAAACAATCTTGGAGAGCAGCACGGTCCGCTTGATGGAGACCTATCAGAAATGGACCCAGACGCGCCGACGAATGTTGACCAAGACGATGGCAGAAGACCTCGAGGAAGTGACGGAAATTCTTGTGGAAGTGACGACGCACTCAAATTTTGGGTAGAGCTCGTTGACGAGCTACATATACCTAACCCTATCCCCCAGATCTTTAACAATGAAGCAGTGGTTACCGGGAGTACCTGGTCGACAGTGATGATGAGCCAGGAGGTACAGCGACGACAGGAAAGCAGCTCAGGATTTGTTGGGTATTCCCAACGGGGGCATCGCGCAGCAAATCACTCTCCTGCCAGTGAAACGTCAAGTCGACAAGACGAGTTGTAATTACCATCTATGACATTTTATATCTTGTTCTAAGTTGTGTTCACATAAATTAAACCGAATTAATGCTGATACGTCATATTTAACAGTCCTTTAAAATTATTTCCAGCAAATCATGTTACCCCCCGAAGAAGACAAATTCATGTCCACATTTTAGTGTCCAATCGAAGCGGAACCCTTTTCATGATCTCTCGAACAGGATCTCATTGCATGATCCTTCCCTTTGTGGACTTTCGTAATTCATGGGGAGAAATCCAATTTAAAAAGCTGCTGCTTATCTCAATTCGTTATGGAATCGATTATTACCACTAGCATCATGCCCACTGATACATCATAAATATCCCGAACTAAATTATACCCTCTTTCAATTATTGCATAGGATATTCTTCATACTGAAACTTGTCATTTATGATCCTCGCGTCCAGATAATTGTCAGCGCTCGGTGGAAAGAAGTACCACACTTGCTCGTATACGTAGCAACCATTCCTTTAACCTACACTAAAAAATGGTTGTGATCACACAATTAAATTCCTTCAGATTACAAGTTTAAAGATGTCATACTTGTCAAAGAACATCCAAAGTGAATTTTGGATCTCTGCATAAAAAAGGTGTGGCAAATTAAAACCCGTGCACGTTAAACATGTCCTTATTAGTTCATTGACATATGATCGATTTAGTATGGGCAAATGAACTGGTTACAACGAGAAATCTTCAAGAATGTGTTCTTGAAGATTCCTCGTTGTAACCAGTTGATTTGTCCTAGGGCCCTAAGTAAAGCAAGTCAATTCAAATCATGAGAAAAAGTCCGCGTCGACGCTCGAATACATGTTCTTTATAATGTTCCTGATTATATTTAAAGGAACATTTTCTTTTCTGTCTTTTATAGGTTAGGTTAGGTTTTCAATATCAATCGACATAGCGAAGTCAAGTCCACTAAGGATCTAAAACAGTATTCATACAAATACAAAATTTAAACAAATTATTGCAATCATACACTGCACAATATATCATTGTCAATATTATGTAATGGGTCCACACCAGACGTGTTTCCAAACTGTGCGTATGACGGGAACAGAATTTAACACATGCTATACGGAGGTTGGGTAACCGAGGAGCAGGTACCTACGGCCTAGTAGGTTCTTGGTACAATAGCTTACCGGTAACAGATACAACACCGAATAATAATCGCGATATTAAATTTTAGGCCTCCTTGTGTGAAAGAATTTAACGAAGCGGGTCAAGTGCAAAGCAACGTTGAAAAACATTCTTCTGGACGCTGACTCTGGAGACGTCTTCTTATTACAAGATGATTTAAAGACAAACATTTATTGGCCAATGGGATAAATCATAGAGCTCCACACTGGGAAAGATGGTATAGTTCGGGCTGCCATCGTTCATACGCAACGCTCATCACTGCGCCCGCCATCAATAAGTTCTACCGTATACCAAATTAAGATTTTTGATAGGACAGGATCATACCAAGGCGTGGAATATGCAAGGTATACTGCGGGGAGAAAGAGGTAGGGCTTACTCGAAATAATTCTCACGTTTTTGCGACAGTATGCAGAAAACCATCATACACGCCCCACAGATTACGTGCACTGGAAAAATATCTGCCATTACGCCGATCGAGTAATGCAAGCACTGTGGTGAATTCATCCGAGAATTTTCCGGCGCATCGGGTTGCCGATACGTCCACTCTTTCAAATATGCATCGACAGTAGTACAGTTCTAATACGTCGTGGTTTAAATCAACGTCGGGCATTTCTCCGTGGGCTGTACATCGCGTGTTCAATGTCGGGCTAACCATCGTGAGGGCACTTCATCGTTAGCAATATAAAACATGAACGGTTGCTTTAGTTATTATGAAACATTGCAATATTACTGATTATTATATGAGCTGCCAGATTCATTTCGAATTTTAGAAATATCTCATATAGTTTTTGAAATAAATATGATTATATTCACCATATACCTTACATGGAAGCAATGTAATTAAAATGCTAATAATCCAATATAAAATATTTTAATCAAATTTGGTATCTTTCCATGAGGAATTTCAATCCACATTCAACAACAACACTTTCATACAAATTAGTTTTTACTTTAACAGTACTATTTCAATGGTAAGCAATCAATAGTACAGGTAGTAAGTTCACGGCTTGTCGGTTCAACCTTCGGATGGTCATCGATGCGGGCACCGCATACCATTATTCATGCCAATGGCTACAAGAATTATTTACGTGGAAGAAAAAGTGTATGGCGATGGGAATCCCCCTCGACGACGATAATATCCTATATACCTTGTGTTTCGCTGACGACCAAATTATCCTCGCACAAGTCATCGACAATATGGAGTATATGGTAAGGAAACTAATAGATAAATACAGACGATGGGGATTGGAAGTTAACACGGCAAAACCCAAGTACTCGTGTGTTGGGGGCATGCAATTAGACTTATCAATATCGGACCAACAATAGATAAATATATTATGTTATGTTTTTTACAGTGAACTTATTACAATATTTATGTTACAACATAAATATTGTAACAAGTTCACGGCAAAATAGGTAACATAACATAATTCACTGTTATGTAATAATAAATAACATTAACAAGATAAATATATGTACAGTATACAGGTAACTCGGTATGAAATTATCCTACGAGGGATCCTTGGAAACTGCAATCAATGACCGAATTCAACAGGGTCGACGATCCATCGCAATATTCCACGGTATATTATAGGAGAAAAACATAAGCAAAGAGAACAAAAAGCGCATCTACAATGCAATAACAAAAAGCATAACGATGAATAGCAGTGAAGTCTGGGCCGCAAGTACCCAAAGAAAACTCAAGACGACTGGCGAAATGGATTTCTGGCGTAGAGCAGCACGTCTGTCAAAATTAGATAGTCAGACATACATAAATACGAAAGAGAATGAATGCGGAAGCTGACATAGTCGAAGAAATACAAAACGAACAAATAAAGTGGGACGGGTATGTTAAAAGGATGGATGAAAGTCGAATCCCTTGTAAAATGATTCACCCCCTGGAAACCGGAAAAGAGAGCGACCACGCAAGAGCTGGAGGGCGAGAATCGGCTAGGAAATGGAAAGAACGGAAGAGGACTAGAGTAACTGACAGCAGTATGCTGTTAGGCGCCTTGTTTGACGCTGATAAGTTGGGTGCATCCCCACATAGTTGAAAATTGAGATAGACTTGCGCCCTAAATTGGTCAATATCTTCTAGTACATAATTTAGTTATTTAGAATTAATAAATCCGTAGAAACAGAACACTACTTAGATTCACTTCACAACAACGATGATCTTAACGACTTCAGTTGTGAATGTTTCGCCTTTCAAATGTCTCTACAATCTAATTCTTTGACTTGTGCTGCATCTGGTCATCCTGCAGAAGTTACACCTCTGCACCATCTTCAAGATACTACTGGAAAGTGCCAATCCAGGAGGTTGTGACTGACCACCTCTTTACAGTGGCGTACGCACACATTGGTCCTTCGAACAGGATCCGGCCTCCAGCTCAGGTCCAGGGTTGCGCAATATTTATCAACTTCGTGGATGTTAATCTTGTGAAAAAAACAAATAACCTTGTGGGTAACCATCGAAGGGTTTCATTATGATATAATGAACGATGCAATTGTACCGCCCGATTATGCTGCTTCGAGTTACGAAGAAACTAAATGGATTCACTTATTTTTACGTTGCAACATAAGCAACAATATTCGCAAATACAGAGTCCAGTCGTTAGCGACGTAGTTAATCTATGGGCCGCAGAAAGGAAAGTCCCACAGGAAGAAGTATTATCGTTACCAGAGTAAAGATGAGATATGTGAAGCAAGTATGAAGTGTACGATTCGTGATGAAGAATATGGTTCCAGTGAACCTTACAATATAGAAAAAGCAGATACAGAAGAAGAAGTCTTTCAAAGCCCAAAAGAAGAATAAAGTTCAGTATCGCTCGAGACAAACACCGAACCAACTATAATTATACCCAATAAAGAAGAAATAAAAGATAATGGAGAAACAGAGATCAAGAGCAACGAGTCCGAGGAAGAAAATACAGTGAAAAAGAAGTCGGCCAAAATACAGAAGAACAAGAAGTGATTTCAGCACAGATATTCGAGGTCGCAGGCACCAGGATGATGGAGAATGGAACTCGAACAGAATTAACTATTGGATCGGCCTCGGTTGAGGATAACAAAATACCGAGGAGACCAAAAAGAGAAATAGAAGATGTAAATACGAAACTCGGTCAGGAGTTCAAGGAAGAGGAATTAGGTTAGGTTAGAAGAAAAAGAAGAGGAATTAGGTGAAACGTCAACGGCTTCTACCATAGAGACGACTGAGGCCTGGATGAGCCATCTAGGCTGCATCTGCAAGCTTGGGTTGGGGCTGGAGGGAAATGCATATGTTGGAAATATGTTCCACGTCAGCAGCGACATGAGATGCGGCAACGAGTCGTGGTTGGTGAAGATTTTATTTGAGAAAAACAGGATGAGCAAGGAAACAACTCGGGTAAGAACACGGTGGAAATTTGGATCCATATTTCAACTATCGGAACCTTGATAGTTGATCAGTGGGAAACACCTAAAAACGTCGTCATATCGAGTATACGGCTACGTGATCTTTAGGGCGGGGCCCAAGATATTGATGTATAAATCAGCAGGGCATCGTAAGATAATATGTGTTATTGAACTCGAAAATATTTATATTTATATGGGTATCTGTATTTATATTTGAATTTCTATTCGTATTTGTGTTTATTTGAACGTATATTTACATGTCCTCTATGTGTAATCTTCCTAAATATCATACATTTTAAATGATAGTTGGACGCGTCCGCACAGGATGGAAAAATTGAAATGGACTTGCGTCCTAACTACGTCAGTATCTCTTAGTATATAAAGTTGTAATTTAGATGCAATAAACCAGTAGTAACGGAACACTGCTCAGATTCCCTTCACAATCACGAAGAGCCTAAGAACCTCAGTTGTAAATGTTTCACCTTTCAAGTGTCTACTACCTACTCATTCGACTTGTGCTGCATCTGGTGATCGTGCAAATTGTCGTCATTCCGTGCAGAATTTACGCCTCTACACCATCTTCAGGATACTCCTGGGAAGTACCAGTCCAGGAGGTTGGGACTGACCGCCTCTTTTTGGTGGCATTCGCATACAAACTTGATTGTTCCCTATTTCATTTTTTATGTATATACGTTGCAACCATAGATTAAGGCATTTTATTTATATTTTTATTTTGAACTTTTTTCTCAGTTTTTTTTTCCTTTTTTGAATTTCTGCTTGTTGGACCTTCTGTTTTATTGTAATGTGACTGAGAAGGATGGCGAGCGATGCTCAGCGGATCATGCGCAAAGGATGTCTGCATAGTGCGTATGTGGCGTATGGGGAATCGAATTGTTGAACAAGGACAATTACCATACGTGGTCGGTTCAAATGAAAACCTTGCTTGTAAGATAGGATGTGTTCGTTTTCGTCAACGGTGAGATGAAGGTGCCTACCGCTAACGAAACTGCTGGAGAGAAGAAAGCCCTTGCGGCGTGGATCAAGAAGAATAACATGACAAAGGCTGATATTATATAAAACCTAGCGAGTTAAAACTGGTAAAAGGATGGCCAACTGGAAAGAATGTGTGGGACAAGTTAGAGCGAACCTTCCAGTCCAAGGGGCCGGTACGGATGACAACGTTATTGAAAAACTTAACGCAACGAAAACTCGAAGATGGAAGTAATGTGCGAGATCATTTGAATTTGATATTTGATGCCGTAGATAAGTTGAGCAATATGGAAGTGGATATTCACAATGATTTATTGTCGATACTAATATTGCATAGTTTACCAAAGGCATTCGATAACTTTCGGTGTGCTATTGAATCTCGCGAAGAATTACCTGACCCTGAAACCTTGCGAATTAAGATTATGGAAGAGAACAGTGCGCGTTGTACAGAATCGGCCGATGTGGATAATGTTCCGATAACGAAGTCACAACGCAGATTCGCGAAGTCAATCGTATAGTAAACGTGATATCGGACGCGAATATAAATACAGATGTTTTAAATGCCGTGAAGTTGGACACATGGCAAGAGATTGTCCAAGACAACGCGAATGAATAAATAAGTGTTATCATGTTAAAGGTAAACAGACAATCGGGTGGTGTTTGGACAGTGGTGCCACACCGCACATTTGTAATGATTCAGCGTATTTCACAAACTATGAAAGACGTGATAGTGACTTAAATCCAGTTGATAGTAATATGTTAAAGTGTGAGGCGATCGGTACGATGAAGATGCAAACGGATGATTGTAACATTACACTAAAGAACGTACTTCATTCAAGCGCGATTAAAACGAAACTTCTTTCGGTTAGTAAAATTACGGATAACGGGCATAAAGTTATTTTCTCGCGTAATAGAGCACTGGTAATGAAAGACAATAAAGGTTTGGTTACGGCGAAGAGAATCGGATATAATTCCGTTGAACTTGATAATAAGCCTATCAACTTCGCGAATAATATAAACTCACGGGGAACATTTCGTCAGTAACATCGTTTAATGGGACATTTGAATCTAGGAACATTAAGAGACGCATTATCGAAGAAATTGCTAGTTGCAACTGATGTGAAATCTGCAAATTTTGAGTGCGATACATGCAAAAAGGCGTAGATGACTCGAATACCTTTCTCAATGAAGACAACGACATCTACAGAGGTTCTCGAAATCATTCATTCCGACGTTTGCGGTCCAATACGTACTTAATCTATTGATAGGGCAAGATACTATTACGCTAACAGGTGGACATGTGTGGAATTGCACACGAAGGATCAAGTCTTGGAGAAGCTCAAGGATTTCGTGAATCGGGTCGAGAATAAGTTTGGCAAGAAGGTCCAGTGCCTCAAATTTGCTAATGGTACGGAGTACGTGAATGCCAAATTTGATGATTTTCTCTAGAAATGAGGGATAACGAGAAGGCTCTCGATTACTCGTAATCCAGAACATAATGGTGTGTCTGAACGAAAGAACTGGACGTTACTGGATACATCAAGATGTTTGTTTGATTCAAGCCGGGCTCCCGCCATGTTTTTGGGCCGAAGCTATTAATATGGCCTGTTCGATAAGGAACAGATGTCCTTCCAGAAATCTCGAAGGAAGAACTCCGTTGGAGAAGTGGAGCGGTAAGATTCCTGTGGTAAATGAATTTCATGAGTTTGGTGCGAAAGAAATCGTGATTCAAGCCGTGACAAACTTGATATTCGAAGAAAACCGGATGTTTTTCTAGGTTACCTAGAATCGAAGAAAGGGTATCGTATATGGTTGTCTGAAGAAAAATGACTGGAAATTTTCAACTTTCTGAGGTATAATGAACCAGGTTAAATTGATGCCGTCACGCTGAGAAACTCCGTTCTAACCCTCTGGGATTTTATCGTACCACAATACATGTAATGGAATAAGTAAATGAATGAGATTGAGATTACGAGGAGATCCAGGCGGAGGCAACAGCTGAAGACGATCGGCTCGTACGGGACGACGGGGCAGGCAGGTTGATGACGTTGGTGACGACGGCCGGTAGCGGACTCAGTGTATACTCTCTGTGACGAGCTGATTGAGTGACTGAATGACTGAATATAATGACGAAATGTCGACTATATATAGCAGGTGAAAATGCTGACGCGACCATTTATTTGTGCGTCACAGCAGAACACATGGTCGCGATCTCGCTGCGCCGTGTCGATTTTGAGATGTCAGCATTTTCTCTGTTTAGTCTCGGCGGATGTCGATTACGTGCAGATTATGGTGTATTGATGTTGATTGTGATTGTAGTTTGCTGATCCTAGAGGGGTGAATCATGCGTATATTGTAACATATGTAGATGATTTATTAGTAATGACAAGTAGTATGTCGATTAATAGTTTTGTGTTAAAGGCACCGCAGAATGAATTTGAAGTGGTCGATTCGGGTGACGTTCACTATTGTTTGGGCATTGAATTCCAAAGAAATGGTTCCGAAATTTTTATGTATCAACAATGTTTCATCTTCAGTCTGTTGAAGAAGTTCGGAATGCCCGACTGCAATCCTGTGACAACGCCACTGAAACCTAATTCGAAGCTAAAGCGATCCGTAAATGAAGTCAACATCGAAATGAAGAAACTTCCCTACAGAGAGTTGTTCGGAGCCCTTACGTATTTATCTACATCCAGGTTCACCTCAAGGAGTTATAACAATTTGTAACGATAACCAATGAGCTCTAAAGTTAACCGTGAATCCCGTTTACCATGTAGAAAGCAAACATGTGGATATTCGTTACCATTTTGTGAGGGATGAAATTGTGAATGGTACGATACATTTTGCGCAGGTAGCTTCCGATGAAATGTTGGCAGATATCTTGACGAAGAGTCTATTTGGACCGAAACATCAATCCGCTTTTGTCTCGAAGGGAGATGTTGTAATGTGACTGAAAAGGATGGCGAGCGAGCCTCAGCGGATCATGCGCGAAGGATGTCCGCGCATCGCCGGTGGATTGCCAGTCGCCGTGAAAGCAAAGCCGCTAAATCCTTCGTAGCATACTGTCAAGTAGTCACACTGTTGAATACATATTTTTAATTATTTAATTATTGAATGTTGTAAGTGTGTAATGGTTATACTGAGGCTGGAATTCCAATAAAGGTTATACATACATACTTTCATTTGTTCACTTATAAATATTGAATATATTACTTAATTATCCCAGACCTCGTTAATATCTTAATATGTTTTCTGACCCTCGCGTTCAGATAACCGACGGTTCACAACGAAATAAACTACCGCACTCAATCGTATATGAAACAGCTGCAACCTGCACTACAGAATGGTTTGATGCTCGCCGTTTAACTGTCGCTTCGCCAACCTTCTAGTTTATTCAGCGGAAACTAGATTCAATTTCAATGAATAAACCAACAAAGGCCATTCTGGTTGAAAACAATGTGACAGGCAGCAGTTTGTGCCTAAGAAATGCCAACGCGGCTCTTGAGGTGCTAGTGGGCTGTATGCCACTGCACCTGGAGGTGAAGTCGCGGTATGAATCGGCGCTATGGCTGCCCTATCAGCACTCAGAGCGTCGAAGTGCAAGTCAAGGATAGCATGGAACTGCAACCTAAAACTTAATGAGCTAGCGCAGGTTAACCGGTTGATCTTGCAATGGGTCCCAGCGCATCAAGGCATTAAGGGCAACGAAGATGCGGACCAGCTTGCCAAAAA
>WSZQ02076144.1:6471-19644 GCA_019419845.2 Weissflogia rhopalogaster
AAATCCAATTATCTCCTTTTAAATACATTGGTCAGGCAAGGCTAGACATAAAAGATCCAACCTATAGTCCGCAGTGTAAAAGGCCGTATATTAGTTTTCTTACAGTGATTTTCTGCAGGAAATTCTTCAATTAGGATAACCAACCTAAAATTTAGTTAGTAGCATAGTTAACTCAGTGGGTGGTATGCGCCCATCCTAACACCAACTCTAAACTCAGGTTCCTAGTTATGCCTCTTACTTGTCCCATGTTTATAAACTGAACAACCATCCGCAATCCATCCCTTAGAGGATAGCAACTGTGAGTCGCTCGGAGAACATTGCATTGGAACATCGAAAGCAAACGTGGTTTCGGTTGCTGGTGTCGGCACAGCACATAAACCAATTAAAAACATCCCTTTGGCGTGGCTTGCTCGTGGCTGCGACATTTCGACATGGTCTAACGCAAAGTAAAGTACCAACTCAACATGGTAAAGTTGGATCAAATGTTTTTAATGGTCATATGACGCACAAACTTAATTATAATCCAAACAAATAAATTAGAAAACAAGAATGAAATACGAAAATAAATCCCTCAATAATTTACCTGATTAATTATAAATTGTTATATGCAAATCATTCTTAAACAACTTCCATAATTATGTTTCCTATAATAATTAATAGTTATATAGATGATATTACCAATTACTAGATTTATTATGCTTTACGATCAAAACTCTGCATGCCGATATGAACATACTGATTAAATTGCAAATTACCTATGAGGCAATTAATATTTAATTATTAACTTTCCCAATCACGAAATTCCTCATGATAAGTTGGTAGCAAAATGCTGCTATAACTTCCGTTCGAACAATCAATATTTCATTTTAAACATAATATAATATCAAATGCGTAATTAGCTAAATTAGAGTCGATACGCGCATTAGCAAGCTATTAACTAAAGTGTCACAAATTTCGTGGCCTAATTAAATTAGAGTGATTTATGATGTTACATCAAATGTTATCGTAGTATGGACCAGTAAAATTAAGGATGGCATTAATTGCATACGAAATGCTGATGAATATTCATCTTTATTCGAAATTATTTGAAATGAGTAAATCGTAAACTATCATCTGAGACAAAAACAAAATCTGAGACAAGAAAAAAAAAAGAAAAAGAAAACACAAGCTAAACATTTGCAATTTCAAGGAAACTCTCATATATGTACAGATGGTTTTAAATTAAATTAATCTTCATTTCAGAGGAGTGAAAAACCTCCAGTAAGCGAATTTTGGTAAACAATTTATATTTATATTAATTTTAAACAGTTGAAAGGACTGCCTGGCAAGAGAAAATGTTTACAGTGCAACCTCGAATGACATACGCAAATGTAGTATGTTAAAGGCAAGTAAAATGCTCCTTGGCGAGTTATAACCATTTTCAAACACTTGAAGAGTTTTTATTTCTTTTGAAACAAAGCAGAAAATGTTCTTTTTGTAGTCTTCTTGGTATAAAAATGTATTTTATAAAGTAGTATGTAAAGTATTCCTTGGAATAACTGTATACAAGCCGAGTGAATCTACATACAAACAACGCCTTAGATACCATAGTGTTTACATAGTTGTAATATTCTATTTCCACGAGTACGATCATCGCAATTAGCTAGAAAATGCGTCCTTGCATAAGTGTAATGAGCAGTCGTTCAATACTACAGAGAATCATAAAAAGAAGGCGTGCATACAAAACAGAAGAGCGGCAGAGGGATGTCTGTCACGCCGGTGTCTATTCACCACGTTGCATTCGTATTTTTATTCGTAAAGCAAAAGTCAAGAGGGGTATCTGCCTGCATTGTGGCAGCACATTCCTACATTGTGAATATTTCACGATGCCACCAGCAGAAATCGAAAAAGCGTCCATGGTTTTGTGCACATATGCAACGAAGGAAAAACGTATGGATCTGAAAGGGAAACCAAAAAACGAAACGAAAATCAAAATGCCTGAAAAATAGTTCATAGAATGACGAAGAAAAAGCGGCAACACGTGCCTGGAATCAGAAATCTGAACTGCACCACCCACCCACAACTAACAGAGGCACGATCTTAAGAAAAAATAACAGGGTTTTTGGGGACCAAAACATCTTCATCTGTCAACATTTATGAGCACAATCGCATGTCACGTGTTTTATTCACATGCCGAGTGGTGTCGTAAACTCCACTCGCACGTCGTAATTCATCACCATCACATTACCACCACATCATGTCGTTATAAACATAGCAATTGCCAGACGTAAACCATTTAATAAAGACCATGTTTGCGTCAAAATTGGTAAACACATCTGCATCTGCTTGCCACCAAACGCCTGCCGGATATTTTTTTGCAATATTTGCATATTGTGCCTGTTTATTGACTTCTCGCTTCTTTTCAAATCAAATTGACTTTCTTGGTGATACACGCCGAGTTGTTGATGGCAGTGATGAATTATTAACAAACACTTTTGCATGACGCTATGCTGGAAATAGATGAAACGTATATACTAATCTGCCATATTTCATAGTCACCACTTCAGCGCAGTATCCGTCGTAAATATAAATTACATCGATAGCTAAACATAATATATGGCAACAGACTTCCTTGAGCAAATTTAGCGCCATATTTAAAGCAGTATACATTTCCAATGACATCTACAAAGCATGTGCAAATCGAAATCTCTGACAAAGCAGCGAACAAATTCAATCTTGAAGGCAAAAATTACCCAAGCGGTATTCTTTCTAACCAAGTTAGAATTGTGAAATATAGGTCAACCACGAGTTATCTTTATTAATTCATCAGGCGGTTCGCATCGATGCATGAACTTGTAACAGCTATTGTAGTTTATGTTGCTGCTTTCGTTTGTGAACCGCTGAATTGGAATATTGATTATGTAGGTCAAGTTATTCAAAAATGTATTTTTGAACAACCTGTTTCAATATAAATAGGACCAATTTGTATTTGCGTTTCGAACGTGTATGACTGCACGCTTTGGTTAATATGCTCGCAACAATTAAAAATAATTGTGCATTAATAAATCCATAAAATTAAACCACAAGTAGAGTGAAAAATTGTTCGCCTACTCTAATTTTACTTAGCTTAGGCTTTGATTGCACCATTTTCATAGTTAAACCGCAAAACCGACAAATGTAGATAGTGACATCGTAATAAAAATCCTGCACTTCCCTAGACTAGTTATAGATAGAATGAATCCACCATTTCCTGTGTGAATGACTGAATATATGCAATTATAATAGATTTTCAAGTTTTCTTTAACACTACACTCTCACCACAGCGAAAAATTAAAAGATGTAGGAAAATATAATGATTAAACGAATAATTGACATTACACATTCTAAAAAATCAAAAGTATAACCTTAATTCTAAACTTCAAAGTTCAAAATCAACTAAAGGGTATTAGAATTCCACACTCGGAATAAAAGGGTGTAAAATTTTGGATAAACTTTGCATGGATAATTACCCACTTCCGTATTCAAACGCTCTAGTAAGCAATTTCCCTGAATTCCGATCGTTGCCGACACTTCCTCTTCTTTGTTTTTTAGGTATAAAATTCGGCATTTTGTACCCCTTTTGATAGGGGTAGCACACGCCACGTTCAAATGTTGATTTCGACCTTAAATAAAGCACGAAACCTCTTTTGGGGGACAAACGCACATGCGGGATGATGACTAGCGGTAATGTCTAGAATCCGTTTCCGCCGGTGCTGTCAGCCATCATGTACTTGCATGCTTCGCATCAATTTTCCCTAATTTCCCAGTTTGCCAGGAAGTCACCATCATCCAACATCCATATTTAACGCTCTAATATTCCGGAGATGAAGATCCTGCATGCTTTTCAGCTGCAAAACAATTTATTCAAGTGTTGTTTAGCTCACATCCTGTCATGTTTATCGCACCTTGCTATGATGTCCTTTGTAGCGACTTATCACGTTTAAACAACTTAATTTTGGCTTTAAAAAACGCACATTTCCCAGCCCACTTCAGCCTAATGAAGTTTCAGGAATACTAACCGCCTTTACAAGAACCTAAGTACAATTTTATTCTTCCATGCGAGGGTGGCATTAAATAGCTGCCCTTTTCGGAATGTTCCCCCAAATTTCACGGAAAATTCCGTTTGTTATCATGGAACATACGATATATGAAATAAGAAAGCAAATAAACCGTGAGGACGACAACCACCCAGTGAATATGTTCGTTTGTCACGTGTAGGTGTTGACTTGCTGATGTCAGCCGTCACGAACGGGACGCCTGATTTTAAGCTTGAAGAATTCGTTATTGCCGCAATTAGTCGTTATGAGAGTATCGTAATCGTCGGGAGGGTACTGTTTATTAGCGTCATTTCACGTTGCGAATGATGAAAGAAAAGAATCGTGTAACCAATGCGAAGGGTGTGATTTCTTAACCAATTTGCGTGAATATTTCTTTCTCATTTTGATTAGTCATTCATTATTCTGTTCCATAAAAACTCACACATAATTATTTTAGTCACGAACATAATTTTAATACAACACAAAAAAACAATGTAAACATGTATATACATATATAAACATAGCTTCGGATTAAAGATAGGAATACAATGCCGTTGCATTTGACATGCTGGAGGGATTAATTCGTCTAAAATATCGTGACTGCTGTTGAGAGTCAAATGCAGTTACTTTGAGAATTGTATGGATGGAATTTTAATTATTTCCATTTGGTCTTTATTAAAACAATTTGGAGCGTGTTTTTAAAACTTTTATCAGATTTACACTATTTTTGACGAAGTAGAAGTATTTATAGGACTACATATTTTCCATAATAAGGAAATCCACTGCATTAAAGGATTCCTATAAGAGGAGACAAATCGGGACTAGTGCGTTTTGTCCCGATTATAGGGGGCCCGAATTATTCGAAATTAAATAGATAAAGTAAAACCTCAATATCAAAATTAAGATTAACGTTACCTGATACGTATGTGTGAATCTCAAGATGCCGCATGTGCAAGACATTCAAATGCTATTTTGTATCGGTTAAATAGAATGTTAACCCAAAAAGAGGAATACATTTATTTTACTTCGTTTGTTTTGATTTCATTCTTTATGATTTGTCATTAATTCAAGAAATATTGGTTGCTTGTAAATTTTGTTCATCGGCCCAAAACCGTTCTTCCGTATCAAGTTTCAGTACCAATATCCAAACTAAATTTAACATGTACAACAAGAAGTTTTCCATGCCGATAAACTCAGAATCAACGCAATTGTTTATCGTTGTTCCGGCCCATGAATTCCCTGCATTTGCAGCTGCAGACGAGTGAAAGACAAATGAGAATGCGCAACTGCAGTGAGTGGGAAGTTCATAGAAGTACACAACATGTACGAAACACGAAAAAATGTTCCAGCACTAGCAGTGCTTATTTGGGTCGAACGTGCGCAAGTAAACACATCGTATTTTAGTAGAGAAATTTTAGGATTTTTTCGATAACTCTTATCCATCAATTACCAATTCTGACAAGCAATTCATACTCACATCTAACAGGAAAAAACGTGGAGATACATGTTTCTAAATTATACTTGATAAAATTAAGTCTAAAATCATAAAATTTGTCCTTATTTGTCTCTTGAAATAAAACAAAGTTACATCAAAGGAAGCTTCATGTCATCAATTAAAACTCTCAGTATACTTTTCCACCGTGTATAACGTAATATCATAAGCGTTAGCGGTATCTTGACCTAGCTTACAAACTGTGGGCACCTGATACTCGCCGCTTTTACAAATACGCTGCCAACGCCAGGCGATGCACACTTGGACTTGGGAAACGAATATCAGCGCGAAAACGACCAACATTCACATTCAAGTCGCGATGCGCACTCACTAGTAGCACATCTGATACACCTCGATTTGTGTCGGGTCCCGGGTGTCGATGCGATGCGCACCAGCTCGGGCACACCGCGTCGGAAGCACCGTTCCGTTCACCGATCAAGCAGCACATGTAGCATGTCGGCTCCAAAGTGATTGCCGGACGAATAACGAATTATGACGATAATTTGAAGCATGGTTAAAGCATGAAAAACATGATAACGCTCCATAAAACGTGACAAAAGGCAATACTAAAGATAGTGCATATGCTAGTATTTCTATCCTAAAAACGCAATCCCTTTTTGCAAATTTAAAGCCTAACAAACAGACCATCATGTTAATGCACAAATTAACTGCCGGCAATTGCATCGGAATTGAATTTGAGAGCATGGAAGAAGCGGTACGAGTATCTAGCTGAAGTATAGCGGAAATTAAATCCTGATGAGTGGAATGAGGGGTTGGAAATATAAGAGGAACATTTCAGTTGAAGTCACTATTTCTTTCCCAAGATTCGTAAAAAGGGATGATATTTATCACAACAACTTTAAAAGTTGGTCAATTTCATCCAAAAATATAGTAATACTTTATTCTGGATCAAACTTTTAGGAGCTTCATCAAGATTCCAACAATCCCATGTGATAAACGACAGAAACTATCGATTTTCCTTTGTTTCTATTGCAGGACGTTTTTACTCCATCGTTCATTTTTACGTCTCATGCTCTGTTCTGTTGACTTGTGATCATTCTACCGTTAGGGGTAACGTAATTTATAAAGTCTGCTCAAAACATCTATCCACAGTCAACTGCAAACCAATTATGCCGCTGCTTAACGGGAGAGACTACTGTCAGTGTTCCAAGTATCCATGGAAAGTGTCTGGTTGCTACGGTAACACGCCGATGTGTCTAGAGGCAGCATGAGCGAGATGAACTAGTAGTGCTGAAAAAAAAATTTGATGGAAGGCAAATCCTTCCACGCGCGGCAAATTTCACTTCTAATTATTTACTCGTCGGCTATTCAGACGATGAAGCGTAAAATATGAAAACAAGACGAAGCCTTAATGCAAGCATTTGCGGTATGCAATATGCGCTGCACAGCTGGTTATCGAGCAATCATTTAGGCATGGGATTATATCGCATTAACTATAACCAAAATCTACGCCTGTAAAATATCGATCACTAAGATACCAAATTGCAATCTCGATGATATGAATTGACGTTGACATTTTAGATCATTATACAGGGAAAATATATACAAAAGAGGCGAAAATGGAGATTTTGGATATTCCCCGAGTCACAAGAAGTCCTTCGATACTAGCATCCCAACGAAGGAAGTCAAAAGTCTTCCCACAACGATACTGCATGACGATTATGCTAGTGACCGGTATGACCGTACTGTACATGCAACGTGTAGGACTCAATCTAGCCATCGTGAACATGGCACTGCCACTTGAAGTAAGTTCCAAAGAAGCTCAATGTAAGTCAAGTGGTAGCTCAAGAAATCGCAGGGTTAAAAAATAATGACATACAATACGATTGGGACGAAGGCGTGCAGAGTTATATTCTTCTCAGTTTCTACTTGGGCTATATGAGTAGAAACGCAGAAGCAGGTTACTTTACTGACGAATACGGTGCCCGTTGGTTCCTCTTCGGAGGTGTCTTTTTATCGACAGTAACTACGGCTATAATCCCAATATTGACGTACTATACCCACTGGGTGTAGATTGCAGTAGCACGTGTTCTTGCTGGTCTCGAACAATCTACTTTCTTTCCGGGGGCGACGAGTTTAATTGCTCGTTGGATACCAGAAGAAAAAAAGTCAAGTATTGCTGCCATAGTTATGACTTCCTTCACGATTGGTTCGGTAGCTGGTAACGTCTGTATGGGGTACATAATAATATGGACGAATACTTGGCGCTGGGTGTACTATATCTATGGAATATTAGGGACTTTCTGGGTAATCTTGTTTTACTTCTTCATATATTCTGATCCCTATAAACACCCACGGGTAACGGATCGAGAAAGAGATTCTTAGTAAAATCACAGGGGCGCAGCACGGACGTGTACCAATTTGGCGAATATTTACTGATCTCTCTGTATGGTCAATGTTAATTGGACAGTTTGGTAACGATTATACGCAATATAATGTAATCACAAATACACCAAAATACTATACGACTGTACTAAACATGAGCGTCGAAAAGACAGGCACAATTCTAATACTCCCACCTGCTGCATGTTTCGTCGGTAGTATTATCTTAGGAATTGTTGCAGATTTTGCCATTGCAAAGGGCATGAGAAAAGTGTACATGCGATTACTAATGACCCTGATGTGTACGCCTGTCTACAGCGTGTTCATGATCCTCCTTACTGCCATGCAGTGTGACATAATACTGGCCACTTTGTTTCTGTGCCTTGCTATGTTTACCAAAGCAGGATTTTATGCAGGTGTCGGTGTTTTGGGCATTGATATCTCCATCAACTTTAGTGGTATTCTTATTGATATAGCTTCAACCGCAGGTGGATTATCTGATATGGCAGCGCCCTATGTGGTTGGCGACATTGCTACCGATAACACTTTCGAGCAGTGGATGCTTGTTCAATACATAACCTTTACAATCGCTATCGTATGCACTATCCCATTTCTTATGTGGGCCAAAGACACTAAGAAGGACTGGGATTATGGACCAACTGAATCAAGAATCGAGCAGCCGGAAATAGTACATACATGTAAACGAATGTGGATATGCTACCTGCCCAAGCAATAAATAAATAAAATTATAAACAAAAATGAGTATTTCTCTGTATATGAAGGTATTTGTCACATGTCATATACCTAGACAGGGAGTGAAAATGTCAGAATTATGAAATTATTCTAATTTACCTGGAGCTAATTTTAAAAAATTGTAGTGGAAATTTGAATCATGGCTGACGCCGAGAAAACATGTAGTATCTGTTATTGCATCTACTGTAAGAAGACTTTGCCCCAACGATACTTTCTCATTATCATGATGATCATTTACATGACTATCGCGTATGTACAAAGAGTGTGTATTAACATAGCGATAATTAACATGGCTAACTGGGTGGATTCATCGGGTGAAGAGCCCGAATGCAAGAGAAGTAATAAAACGTCAGAAAAATTAGAGATGGACGATGAGCAGTTTGACTGGGACGAATCGGTTCAGAGTTATATACTCCTCAGCTTCTTCATTGGTTACATGATATCAAATTTACTAATAGGTCTTTGCATAGATCTATTTGGTGCCAGGTGGTGCACTTTCGGTGGTTCTATCATGTCGGGTGCTGCAACATTTTTCATTCCTCCACTAGCCTACCATACGCATTGGCTTCTCGTATGTGCTGCCAGAGTTATCACTGGATTGGGACAAGCACCACTGTTTGCATGTGCATCACTTCTTATCTCCCGTTGGATCCCAGAAGAAAACAAGTCTAGCGCGTCTACGACGATCTTCTCATCATTCACGTTAGGCATCGTCATTGGTAATATAGTAGGTGGATACATTATGGATTGGACAAGGACATGGTGTTGGGTGTTCTATATCTTTGGAGGAGTAAGTTTAATATGGTCATTTGTTTTCTTCTTCTACATTTACAATGACCCCACCACTCATCCACATGTCACAGAAAAGGAAAAGAAACTTTTGGAACAAATCCCTAAACCTAACAAGAACAAAACTCCTATGTGCGCAATCATGAAAGATATACCCCCGTGGATCTTCTACTTCGCCGCCTTTGGTAGCGATTTCGCACTGTACCTGATTATAACCAACATGCCCAAATATTTTGCACAGGTGTTGGGCTTTTCTTCCACACAGATCGGAATTATCTTAATAGCTCCACCACTATCTGGAGCCCTTGGCGGGGCAATTTTTGGCTTATTGGGCGATTACGTAATTGGAAAGAATATCTTGAAAAAGATTACCTTTCGATTGCTCCTTACAACAATTGGCATGCCCATCTCAGCCATATGCTTATTTGTGCAAGTTCTCTTTGGTTGTAACGTGTATTTCTCTGCAATTATGGCTTCTCTTGCAATGTTCTCCAAAGCTGCATTTTTCGGTGGTGTTGGAATGCTTGCCGTGGACATATCCTTGAACTATGGGGGGTTTCTTTTTGGTATGTGCAACTTTATTGGAGGAGCGTCAGGTGTTGCAGCCCCGGCCATTGTCGGTGCCGTAGCCTATCAAAATTCATTTGCTGAGTGGCGATTGGTACAGTGTATAACTATTCTGGTGGCCGTTGTTACTTACATTCCATGCTTAATGTTCATGAAGGTGACCAGACGAGATTGGGATTACGCGGAAAATGAGGAGAAACCACCTCCAGATGATGCGCCTGTATGCAAACGTATTTGGGCTTGCTACCAAATGGAGTAATATTCGTTATTTAATCGATAAAATTAATTACATTTGCGTCTCCTGCCTTTTGAAATTAACTAGTGTTTTTAAATAAAATTTGAATCATATTTAGTGCTAGAGTTCTATAGGAAAATATAATTGTCTCGCATTTACAAATCCTATCAGCCACAACCAGATAGATCTAAGGACAAGAGTCGCGAAGCATACAGAAATATATTCTGTAGCTACCACTCTCATTCCCCTAATCTCACCAACCCTCATGTTGCATGCTGAACACAACTTATCTCGCCATTCAACAGCAAGGTATTAAAGAAGAGATATTGTATGCACTGTAGCACGTAATTTTGCAACTATAACTGAAGGGTGAGTGGTGGAGTGCCGGGAGGGTGACCTCATCCATGGTGAAAGAGAGATGTAGCCCACAAATCCTGAACACTCCTTACAGTGAAAAACTAATATGAAGAATTTAAGGTGAGTTTGCAAATTGCATTTGTACCGTCATAACTTAAAAACCTTTTAAAATGTAGGCAATAGGCAAAAACACGCTTTGCGGAAGCAAATCTCTTCTAGCCAAAACCAGCTTAAAGATCAACTTATGTAATTGCTTAAACCTGGTCGAAAATAGCAAATAATCTTATGCAATAAGAGATCATCTATGACCTACAAGCCAACCACAATCACACCGTTTGAAAACCAAAAGAGAAGAGAGACAACTTAGCGAATTTTCAATATTAGCATCACAGTGGTTTGACCTTCCATTTAGCAGGTTTTACGACGACATATGGTAAACAGACTTGTGCTATACCGCGACGAGCAACGGAGTTTCACACAACTGACAAAAAAAACTGTTCTTGACCACCGGCCTACTTCTATCTTGTTTCAACCTATAGTATAATTGTATTCCAAAGCCAAATTTCTGAATATCTCGATGTGAGATACGATAATTATTAGGTACCGGTAGGACTGGTTTGCAACACTGCTACCGACACTAACAGCTGATTATTGATCCAATTCACAGGGGCAACTGACGCGCGTACTGCATTCGCATGGAAACGACTTGGATGATTTCGGTTGTGTACGCTCCATGCGTATTGAATTCAATATGCCGCACTTATCAAACTGCAGGCCAAGCACACCGAATACGAAACGCACATTGGGGGTGCACGGCAAAAGACCAGGGCCAATTAACGCGGGGGAAAATCGATATTTCCCTAGTCATAGACCAGTCATGCAACACACGCACTGTCCGGATAGAATGCAATGGCAATAAACCCACAGTGTAGAACGCCACACGGCGTTACTAGAAAACTTTTCACCCAACCACACACAATTGCTTCACACCGATGAAACTATCATAAAATAACCAATCTCACGACGCAATTTCTCCTTCATTCATCAACATAGCCAGAAATTTGATCAAAATTGCCGCATGTTGTAAGATCCGCGATGTTAATCATTCCAAGCTACTTACAATGCAGCTTATAGGATTACTTAAGAATATTTGCATTGTTTCTTGCTTCACATGGCACTCGCATCAGCCACACGCATGCTGCAACTTCCCGTCTGTTATGCTGGTAGAAGCTGGCAGGAATATGGTAAAACATGCCATTATGGAGGATAATTTCGTAATCAACCATATTCCAGAATAGATGTTCTAGGAAACTACTGCCTTTGCAAAAACAGCAACTACTAGCCACTATACCTCGTTTGTACATGTTTTGCATCCATAATCGCCACACAGCTGTTGACAGTGGTGAGAAAAATTTGCTCTGGTTTAGTATCGCAACGCATAAAATTTAAACCTTGAACGCTGCCATAAATTTCACCATAGGGAACAGTGTTGATTAAAATGTAATGAAACAAGCGCAATGCTAAGGCGTCGCCAATTAATTAATAACTAATTTTGGGTTGTTTGGCTTTATTACGTTCCCAACCAATTAACAACGATTACGATCATAAAAGCGAACAATGCATACATGTTGAAATACGAAATTGATCAATAGAAAAAGCATGTAATACGAACAAATTTCAGCTCTTCTGTCTGATCTTAAACATTTCCAATTACCAAAGATTACAGACGCTTCATATTTATATATTGTATATTCATTTAAATAGTGTTTATTGCAATGATATTTCGAGCGCAAGGTTAAATCTTGAATTTGGTTGTCCAGTTTACATTTACAACTAAATAAATGTTACACAAATGACTATTACATATGTTTAATGTGAAAGTACGCGCCTTTAATAGGTTTTTAGAATGTAATTAACAGAAAAGTAAGCGTAATTTCCATGTTTATAATGTTGACAGTCATTTTAACAAAACCAAAATCATCATATATATTAAGAGCTAAAGCTTTAATAAATAAAGTAGCCCTGTTTTCATTACTTTGACAGTAGTTCATTGCGTCAATTCCAACTAATCACTATAACATAGTGGCTGTAGTAAGTTATGAAAGATGTTTGACAACAAATCTGTGGATATTTAGGAATCAGAAGGAAAAAAATCAGGTTAAAATCAATGTCGAAAAATGAAGCGTTTTGAACAGTCAATTGTTGTTTGCTACGTCCCCCGTGTGCCAAAATAATCGAACCGTAGTATTAGTATATATGTGTATCGAATGCATGTATCAATAAGTATGGAAGGAAACTAAAGAATCAAGGAAGTTTCTGTTTGTTTGATTTATCGAGCACATAGTAGTGCTATATTCAATTTTTTTTCAATGGAATTAGACATACATTAAGAGCTAATACTATTAAGAATAAAGACTAAGAGATAAGAAGATTAATGGTCCCGGGACCTTGTGGACGGTTCGAATGAAAGAATCAATCACAAATATCGATAAGTATCGATTGGAAATGTACCCATATTGACATCCCTATATTACATACCATACAAATTATATATCTGTAAAACTTCCAAATTTAAAAATTAC
>WSZQ02076155.1:4371-19642 GCA_019419845.2 Weissflogia rhopalogaster
TTTCTATGATTGCCTTCAAAAATATAAAGTTAACGCATCATCAGTAGAAACCAAACTATTAATCATTTGGATGTCCATCATTCATGAATGTCTCTCATTTGTTTCTTTACAATGAATTTAAAAATTGCAAATACATTCACATAGCAATTATAGCATATGTAATTTTATTTTAAATTAAAAAAAAAAACGACTATTTTGATGACAAATTGAATTATTGTTTCAGTCAATTTAACAATTTGTCCCATTCGTTATTTTTAGAATATTTTGTTGTGAATTAATATATCTTTGACACCTGCGTTAAGTTAGAAGGACGCAATGAAATGATTTTGAGTATAATTTATTTCATTAATTTATTAAATTAATTTATTAATTTCATTGTTTGTTTGGGCTCTAATAAGGAGGATGTCGCAATTTCCGGCACGGAATTGTCTGAAAAGCAAACTTCACCGTATCGGCCTAGCGGCGCAGTCGTCAGCGCGCCTGCCTGATTCGGCGCAGTTTGATATTAAAGTAATATATACAACTTGCTTTATTTGTCACAAAATTTTGATTTTTTTTTTAGGTTAACGGTGAAAACGGCGAAAATCCCGTTAACACAAATTATTCCTATGTATGTTCTACAAAAATTTTCATTCAATTCCGTGCCGGACAATTTTGAGACACTCTCCGCATAAGTTCAATTCAATTAGCTACTATAGTTTTACCCTCTGAAAAGTAGATAACTTAAAACAGCATCTTCTAAAAGCTCTACGAACTGCTTAATTTTAAGTTCAAAACAGACACGAAAAATCATATGACAGACTTGTCTTGGCATTAATTGTACATTCAAGGGTTTAACTCGGATGTTCGTACAAATTTCGGTTTCTAAACCAGAATCAGCTGATCTTGAAAGTATTGGGTTTGGTTTGGTTCTGAAGGTTCGGTTTTCAAACCCGAAATCGATGCGAGTGCGCCCCACTACTAGAAGATGCTAAAAGTTCTGTTTCTTGAACGGGAATCGACGCGAGAGTGCCCCACTATTGTTTGGTTCTGAAGGTTCTGTTTTCAAAACCGAAATCGACGCGAGTGCGCCCCATTACTGCATGATTCTAAAAGTTCTGTTTTTAAAACCGATATTAACACGAGTGCGCCGTACTACTAGCAGCTGCTAAAAGTTCTGTTTCTCAAACCCTTTATGCGAGGGATCAGTTTGGTTATAAATTACTGATTTTCGTAGCTTTTTGCAGCATAAGCTCGCATGTCATGAGGTAACCACACCGCCCTTTTTTCCTCACTTCCGTGCTAATTTCCAAACTGCCGGATTTCAGTCAACACGCAAACTTTCAATAAAAGCTCCGAGCTGATTGTTTTTACTTTTAATTTCCTTCCTTCTGAAAATACTACGCATACTTAACTTATCGTGGCAGAAAACTACAAAAGCAGCGTTCTGTATTCGTTTAAGCATTCTTTATTCGTTTAGTTTTCATTTGAAGTATTCTAAATTAAAATTTATCCTAACGATCTTAAAGCTATTGTTCAATGTAATAATTTATGTTATCAATTAATCGCCTTCCAAGCTATTAAATTTGAATACAAAGCCATAAATAATGACAGCTTAATCCAAAACGAAGAAAGATGAAACATTATGAAATTACAAGTAGCGAGTCACTTTTCACGCGATTTTTGCCCGCGAAAATATGCTAAAAAGCCCAAATGAGGTGTGCGCAAATGCAAACGCAAAAATAGGAGCCACCCTCAAACATAATGGCCTCGAAATGTTTTTTTGCCTCATTTCCGCCGCCTCCGCCAGCTATTGTTAGCCCTTCAACAACAACAAAAAAAAAAACGAAACGCCGCACATAAATTCACTCAAAAAGTCAAAAACAAAATATGCACACAATATTAAACAATTTTCATTTCGTTTTCGTGTTTTCCTGTTTGCTGGCAGGCTGGCGGGTTGTCCGAAAGGCAGGCCACAAAAGGAGACGAAATATGAGCAAAGATATCAGCGGCTATGATATGAAAATGTACACGTCAGCAGACGTTGAAGGGTAAGAGCGAAGTGTGGGCGAAGGGTGAATGGTGGAGGCGCCGGGCGTCCGACTACGGACAGTAGTAATATCAGCACGGCCCCAATTTGTATCCATTTACGCTCGCCTGCACACCGAGCAGACACAATCAAGTCATCTGCTCATCTCCGGACGCACGGGGTGGTTCGCCAAAGAGCTTGTCGGTGTCGCGTCGTCATCGCACGGTTGACTTGCAGTAGCTACCAATGTGTAGAGCATGCATCCATGATGATGGCGATGAGGTTACAACCATGCATTCATCCCTCCTACAAGCTAAAATAGCCGCCGAAATCATGTTGAAATTGTCGAAAATAATTCACAACTTGCCAAGAGGCAACACATCGACTGTGACATTCGTAAAACTGCGAAACTCCATTAAACTCACCGAATTATTCATATCTATCCCGAAATCCCATAAATACCAAACCTCTCAACACAATTAATTATACTTAATATTAAATCGGAGAATATTCAAAGTGATACAAAATAGAATATTAAAACGTTAGCATTGTTTAAATGGAAAAGTATTAAATCAAGCATTACCAGATAAGCTCATTTTCATTGTAAAAGTTATGACTTCAATAATTTTGTCCCTGTAAAAATTTCTTCAATAGTTAAATAATAATTTATTTTAATTAAATTTTAGTTGCTTACAGCATATTTTCTCTCTGATGTATCATCTGTATTGATCCGTATTTGTCAGAGAGAATTTAATAAACTTGTATTTGCCACAATTAAATTGATATTTTGGCATTGAAGCGAATTTGATTCGTATTTAGTTGCAAGTCACGTTTTTAAAACAAAATATTTTTCCAAAAACTCTACACTCATTTATTGCACATGCATCAAGAAAAAATAGTCAAATAAACGGATTTTCGAACTAATACTATTCTAAAACTTTGAGCGTTGAGCATACGAGCCGATTTTCAAATTTCAAGCGCTAAGTACAAACGTGGTTGTGCATCGTGCAATGAGAACAGTGGCACCATTTTGTTGCGACGAGAGTTACAGCAGACATAACCAAAACGCTGAAGTAAAATGCGACGAAAAAAAATTATGTCGTTTACCGTAATGTACGAGCCAAACGTCGTAAAATCACATCTTAATACACATTTTAATAAGCGTCGGTGGATATTAGAAAAGCCACTGATAAGCGTATGTATATATTACATTTGTATATTATATCTTTGTAAAACTAATGAAAAAGCATACGACAATAATCAAATGGAAGCTGAAAATGAAAATCTCACAATAGACCAAGTACCTTGTTTTATTTCGATGAGAGATGAAAAGCTCCTTCGCCTTTTTTAAATATATAAATCAACCTTTATTGACATAACCTGTACAACACATCTTTTTGCCTCAACATTACTTCACAATATATATATTTGGCGCCCTTACGCCTTTAAATCAAATGGAGAAGTTAAGCAAACATCGTGATAAGTGTCGGTGGATATTAGGTAAGCCACTACGAAGCATATGTATATCTTACATTTGTCAATAATTTTTTGTAAATCTAATGAAAAAGCATAAGACAAGAATTAAATGGAAGTTGAAAATGAAATTCTCATTATAGACCAAGTACATAATAATAATAATTTACGCAACGTACAATAAGTACAGTGATACTATTTTCTTGCGACAAGATTTGCAGTTGACATAACCAACTCGCTAAAATGCGACGAAAAAAATTAATGTACGAGGAAAACATCGCAAGAACGTCCTCACGCTATTAAATCAAATGCATGAATTAAGCAAACATCTTGATAAGCGCCGGTGGGTATTAGGTAAGTCACTGCAAAGTATGTATATATTACATTCGTACATTATATCTTTGTGAAACTATCGACAAAGCACACGACAATACAATGGAAGTTGAAAATGAAAATCTCACTACAGACCATTTTTTCCATGAGCGATGAAAAGCTCCAACGCCTTTTCTAAATATATAAATCAACTTTTATTGACATAACCTGTACAACATATCTTTTAGCCTCAACAATACTTCACAATATATATTTGGCGCTCTTAAGCCATTAAATCAAATGAAAGAGTTAAGCAAACATCGCGATAAGCGTCGGTGGATATTAGGTAAGCCACAACAAGGCGTATATATAGATGAAAAACTACGTCGCCTTTTTTAAATATATAAATCAACCTTTATTGGCATAACCTGTGCATACATTTCTCAACATTACTGCACAATATATATTTGAAAACTTTACCAATAATTAAACTAAACAAAAAATTAAATAAACTTTAATTTTTCTTCCTAGTTGCATACACTCATGTCTCGTAACCATCCTTATTCGAGCCTCCCTTCTGTTCGCCTTCATTATAGTAGCTCAGCCTCTCTCCAAACAAACCCACGATCACATTCCCTCTTTCGCTTACCACTCGCCCATTCCTCTCCCATGACAAGTGGTTCCAGGTATCCCATGCATTCCCAGGTATCCCCACATTCATACTTACGAAACTCGCCTCTCAACCATACTTTCCATCTTCTCTTTTCCGAACCATATCTTGCTGTATCGAGGATCACTTTCTCCCTTTCTTTCTCTGCAGCCAATTTATTATGACCTCTTCCCTACAGTTTGTATCGCCTAGGTTGTAGGAGATTCCGTGAATGTGACTCTGCCTAATTTGTTCCTCTTCTTCCTGTACAGTCACCCGCATTACTTCTTCACTGTTTACCATTTTCCCATAAATGTCTCACTCGCGACTTATAAACCTGCCAGACCAATCGCTCTCTCTCTCTCTCTTACTAGATTTTCTTCTTATCTTATTATCATACATCTAGACTACCACGCCACACTCATTCTTCCGGTTTCCTAAAGTAGTTATAAAGTAAATTTATTGTCGACCTCTCTCATCTCATTAGATCCTTCAGGATTGCTCCGTTTCCAAACACTTTCATCTAAACACCGACTCCTTTAATTATAAATATTATTGTAACTACGTTAAACATATTTATGTTTACTTTCAATATAGAATAGAATAATTACAACACCCCGCAAAGAAAACAAAACTATGAAAATATTTGTTCCGAAACCAATAACCATATTCCAAAATTATGAATATAAAGCTACTTCCAATCAAACAACAACAACCGACCGGCCAATCGAAATTAATTACAGCCTGAAGTGTATGTCAAGCGCGTAATTAATATTTGCAGTCGCAACAAAAGAGTGCAAAGAGTTAATTAATTGTCTCCCGCATCATCCCCATGCAGAGTTTTATATATTAATGCAAATGCAGCTGCATAATTCCCACATATACCTACAGAATGACTTGGAAATCGCTGCCAGTTCACCCGGAAAGTGCGTCCAAGCACAAAACCTATAATTTTAGCCCAAATTGAATTTGCAAAACACACAGTGTACGACTGACAATTGCGGCGCGTATAAATTGACGATGGGCCGATCGGACGGTGGCCGAAACTGCGACTGGGTGGATGTTCCGATATATTTATGTTCCATTATTAATGATGATTAACGGCAATGTGGCGCCAGTGCGCACGCGGTAGCGGGTGCGGGCGACAAACAACTGCATCTCCAACCCCTCGCATAACAAAACGCTGGGCCGCCCGGCGCATTCACCAACACGCGCCATCCGTGCAATTGCGCAAAGTGGCAGGCGCCTCCGCCAAAAATTATACTGTCATATCGTTACTACACACATGAGTGTGTCGCGTCGGCGTCGTTTTGATTTCGAATAAATCAACACACAAATGTACACAACTCAAGCCATTTTATTGATATTTAATTAACGCACATTACGGATTGATTGAATTGATTCATTAGTATTATCTGGTTGCAAGTGGAAATGATACATTATGACCTGGTCATTTCACTATTAATCAAACTAGTATATATTAGTAATTATGAAAATAAACACATTTTATGTAACTTGATGCTCCAATCAGTTAAAACAAATTAAAAACACGACGAGTGTGCTTGTGATTACATAATTGAAGTAAAAAAGCATATGTGTTCGTATGTATGCATCGAAAGGCTGCTTTGTCGTACGCTGGGGCGGTTGGAAACATATAATATGTATAGATACATATGATATAAGCGGGCTTCAAAATCGTTAAGCGTGCTTCAAAATCCTTTGGGTCACGCTCATAGAAGTTATTAATGAATCCCATTATCACATGAACTTATGTTTTTTAGTTGTCATGACTTAATATTATATGATTTATACATTGAGGAGACATTGGTAGTAAACGTGCGTTAACATCGTGAAGGGCTGCATTTATTTATCAACTTATAACATATCATGTATAACGTATCAACACACGTATTTTGGTTTTATCGCTATGTCCTTCTTTCATTACGATTTATGCATGAAGAAGACCATGGAACATTTTCTAGACCATACAAAAAACACCGAACGATACTTGTGTGTAAACGGCTATTGGTGCAACAGCAACGTTCCCAAAATCGACGTTTTCAACCTTTTATCGTTATATTACAGAATAGGTCGTCTATAATGGGATTTCCATCATCAACTTACACTTGATTATTGACAAGTTTCCTCAACGTTTCTTCAAAACTATAAAATAATAATAATACAATTATAATATAAGTATACTTTTGCAGAGGCTTCTCTAATATTCGCCGACGTTTATCATGAGGTTCACTTATCTCTTGCGTTTGTACTATCAGTGTGTTCCCACTACGTGACGTCATGAGTTACGGAAAACAGAATTATTTTACACCCTATCTCTCAAGTTATCATAATGAACTTAACTTTTGTTCAATATTTGCATAAATAACCTAAAAACCGTAAATACTGTATGGAAGGAAAATTCATACACCTTACGTAACTAGAAGTTCTGAACGAAATTAATTAACTCAAAAGTTTTCGAAACTTTTGCGGTATCATTACGGAACTTGCAGTCAACCATAGTATTATTAATTAGCATCATATTAATTATAGTTGTATAATTAATGATTGACTCTTTTTGCTGAGAATGTCGAAGAAAAAACACGGAAATTCATTTTGTTTGGTCATACAAAAACAAAAAAAAACAGCACAACCCCATCATCAACGGACCGGAAAAATGAGTGAAAACAGGAAAAATACAGTGAAACAATAAAAGAAAAAAGCATCGGAACTGCCAATGCGAATGAGGCATTGTTTAACCAGCCGTAGCTAGAGCTTACGACGCATTAATCGCGTAATCCGCTTATGACTCAGGTGAACGTCGAACTGAAGCCACCTGCCACCCATTCTCGAGCATTTTCTGCGCGGAAAACATGTGTGATTTGCTGGGAAATTGCTCAAAAAAGGCAGGAAATTAATTCCTTTTCAGGCAAATTTACTGCGATTTAAAATATCAAAGGAGATCAGGCAAAAAACGGAAGGGAATGCGAGACGAAGAAATAGTTGATTGAATCGAATTCGACGCGTCCAAAAACAAAACACAATAAATCAAAAGCCTTTATCTGGCAATAACCGAAATTGCTCTGGCACGCTGGGGTGTTTCGCCCCGCCGGGAAAACCGCTGAAGAATTGAGTCAATCGTCCCGAGACTTTGGCATCCTTTGGTGAATTATATGAATTTTATCTTTATATCTTTATCCAGCCGTTGCCTGTTCCTGTTGATGCCCTCGAATTGCGATTGAAGTTTCGCTGTGGAGATTTGGCTATTTTATCAGGATTTCGCCCGAAGGGGTGGGCTTAGAGTTTTCCACAGTGGCGGCTGACGAGTGAACGGGAATGATCGAATCATCGTCGTGATCGAATCAAAACGACACGGATTTGTGCCTGACTTAGGCTGGGCCGTGTTAATATTACAACGGCAAACTGTAACTGAAAACGGCAAATGCGTACAGCGCGAAACTCTCGGATATAGTTAGTACGCTGGAGTTTGACGCTGAGTTTTATTGGAAGCGCCAATAGAAATGGCTGCAAATTCAATTACAATCATTTCTGTTGAATTTATTGTTACTGTTTGATTTAAAATTGAAACTGAAAGATACGAGGTTTAACTAATTTAATATTGGAAAGGGTAATTCTGTATTCTCCCCTTCTATACAGGTCAATCTAATTTAGTCCATCTAAAATGTGCTATATTTATAGGTTCTGGCAGGGTTCTTGTGATCGGTACACAGATTTATGAGTAGTAGGGTGGTCTCACAATTTTCATGTGATTATCTACAAAATACCAGCGTTCGAACGAGGTTTAGATATTTCTTATTCTATTTTTATCATTCGCATACTTAGTGAAAATAAACAGAAAATAGATAACCATGGTGGGACGGTAGGTTTTTTCAGTATTTCGGTATTTGGCTGAGGTACGTGCTCTAACTCACACAGAATCACAAGAATCAAGAACACTGCTTTCAAACCGTTTATGTGGCGCCGATGCTTATAGAGGCTGAGACTCATTCCTTAATCCTTCACAAAGAGGGTTAAACTGCATAGTCCAATAAGACAGTCTACATAGTCCTCAACTTAGAACAACACACCAACCTTTTTAAGGTCCTTTCAACAGGATCAATCTCTTCTCATGGTTCTTCGAATCAGATTCAGTGCTTTTCAAGGTCTCCCGACCTGTATTCAACTGTCCTCAAGGTCATAGGCTAAGTTATAAGCCCAGAAAAAAAATAATGTGGCCGGACCAGGAAAGTCGCCTAAAGGTGATTATATACTAAAGTTCTTGCGCAATATTACCCAGTGCTAATGAATCATTACCACAGGCAATGTCGCCACTCTTTCTAATTGCTACATTGTAAACCTTTAGCGAGGAAGACCAACATGCAATGTTGAACAATCTTCTATAGCAAACTGTTTGCGCTTTTCGCACGTACTACTGAAGCCTTGCACTGAACGCTTTCTTTACAATATGTAAGTATACCATATATGCGCTATTGTAGCGCATCGGCAGAGGACTACGATCGATCTTAACTTTGCAAATATGCTCACACTAATATTTACATTCGCTACAATACAAAGAATGCACACTTACGCTAAGTTGAAAGAGAAATCTCCATTTTTCAATCAAGGTATAATATAGATAGTTGTGAGAATTGCTAAACTATTAGTACGTGTGCAATGGCGACTAACCGGTTTAGAACAGCGTTTCCCAAAGTTTGGGCCGCGAACCTATTTTGGGCCACAGAGATATTCAGCTGGGCCGTGGCAATACAACAAAAAGCACTTTACATATTATTACATTGCTTTGTTACTAGGAATAGTGCTGAAGTGTATATTTGAAAAGGTAATATCCCAAAGAGGACCTCCACCCATCTCCGGCAAAGTCCCAAATAGTCCCCCATGACGAGTACAAGTGGGCTAAATTCCCAGAAATCCAAAATTACCAAACAAAGAGCTCAAAATGCAAAAAGAATTGTACTCTTACAAAGCATATAATAAAAAGGAGTATACAATTTTCAAAGTGAGTACCGTAGGTTACCTTAGTACTTCGTACTCTTTCATTCAGCTACTTTATGGAATAGTCATGACTTGCTTGATTTTTTGTTTTATAAATAAATGCCACTTTTTTCATGTGGATCGTAACAGATTTTTCTAGCCTATACCGGGCTGCAGTAAAAATAGTTTGGGAAACGCTGCTTTAGAAGAATATTAATTTTTAAAATTAAGAATGATAAGTATCTGTCTACAGATATCTATGAATTATTATATTGAAAATTGGGGACCTAAGCATAGAATTACATAACCAAATTATGAAAACCAACTGCTCACTAGTGGTCACTTAAAGATCCTCAGCAGCTCAGACAATTACATTTGGAGCGAACATCGTAGTTTACCATATTCAAAGCATCATACCAGATCTGGTCGGAAAACTGCGACTCGAACGGTTGCCAATTCCTAAAAATGTATTTTTCTAAAATGGTGGCATGTGCGGACTTAGTGGAACAGGGATAATTCACGGGGAATTGTCTTGATATTACATTATCACAAAATTCGTAATGACCGAAAAAAATATTTAAACAATGAATAAAATTTATTAAAAAAGAGGTACAAAAAGTTTGGCAGCGCTAGGTTGATAGAGTACCGATATTTGATTTATGTATTCTGGCAGTTAAAATTTTAAAACTGGAACAATTTTCATTGTAGTAGACAGAATTGGATCCAACCAGATCCAGATTCGTCTTCTGATTTTTCTATTTGAAGTAATTCAAATGTATTGCACGATTCACCAAAGTTTAAAACTTTCGAAAATAACCTAGGAGCATAATTCTACCTACATAGTTGCATAAACTAAGCAACTATGTAGGTTTGATAGTTGTTGTAGTTGATAGCTGTATAATGCAGATCTGCAGACTGTCTATATCCAACTGCTGGTTACACTGTATCTTTGAATGTGTAGAGTGTGAAGTATGGAAGAGTGTGTTGAATATGAATGTGTCCAAGTATGTGAATAATTCACACACTAAGGGGTGCCCGCCACGAGGAAACAAACCTCGCCCGCCGGTGAGATACGCCAAGGTACTGTACATTAAATTTCTAGTTGATTCTAACCATAGTTTACCATCAAGGATCAAGAAAATCAACATGGATTAATGGATTATCTACGTCGTGTGATATTTAGTTTAAAGTGAAATTCGTATTGTTTAAGAAGTTTGAGATAAAGGCTGGTTATTTTCACATTTTAGTTTCAATGAATAATTAAAATAACCCAGTGGAAAGGTAAGGAAAATCAATACAAATCTACTACAATAAAGTTATTTATGTAATATTCCCTGAAATATTAAATTTTGGAAAGTATCTGGCTTTAAGAACTTTCTAATCATCAAATGTTATATCAAATCATTAACGCACTTAATTTTATAGATTACTTTATGGCCTAGTAAATAATTGTTTGGCCATTCTTTGAAACATATAGCCTTCCGCTTCCTAATAAACAACCGTGACGAAATGGAACAAAACATTAAAAATGAAACTAAAAATAGGCTAGAATCTCACACACTCACACTGAAGCCACCCCCCAACTTCTTAACTGAGGCATTAGCCACCCCAGGACCACCCACTTCCCCAGTCAACAACGACAAACGACGGTGGTCGGAAGCGGTGGAACGAACACTAAGGTAATATAGATGGCACGGTACAAAGCTCGCGGTGCGCACACAAATAAAAACGAACAAGGATGGATCAGGCCGGCGGTCGACCAAAAGCTCGGAGAAACGAAAGATGAAAAAGGAAAAGCGCATCGGATATGCGGAGGTACGTGCGATTTTCGGCAAGGTGAGCGCAGCGCGGATCGGGCATTTTGCCCAGGAAAGCGACCAATGCGACCAACAACGCTCACAACTTACATTCGGTTGCAAAATCCGGACAACAGGAAGATAAAATCTTGTATACTGCCGCAGCCATGCTCTACAAACAGCCAAAATCGCCAATAAAAGTTAAATACCACAAAATATCTCTTCCCGTTCTATTAAACAACGAATAATAATTAAAAGCAATTTTGGAGAATGTTAAAAACATGCTTTGTAGATATGGGCAGAAAATTAAACATTTGATGAAGACCCTGTATAAGAATAGGTATTTTATTGCTGACATCGAACAGTGCACCCTTTGCTAGAGGGTGGGTGGATGAAGTACATTTGGAAAACGGGCGACACACACACGCAGGCATTCATGCGCGCTTCCTTTTTCCGGGGGAACCTTTCGAAAGACCACACCAAAAGTAGAAGAGGTAAAATAGCCAGAAAGTGAAATTCCGGCAATTTCGAGCTTCGCGTCGTTACGGCTCACAACGGGGGCAAATGAACATGGTCAAATTAGGATTGCTTCGTTTCAATCTCGCCTAGTCATTCCCAAAAGAGAGAAAAATATACCGAAACACTTCCAAAAATTCTACTAAAATTATCTCTCCTAAAGAGCATCATATATATTATGAAGCACTTACAATTATTGTGTCTAAAAATAATTGATTAACTGAATTTGATTAAGTTGAGTAAGTTTTATTTCAGCGAAAGTAAAATGTGGCGGTGGTGGCGGGCGGTCACTAATGCACTGTTTCAATTAATTACGAGTGACGCGAACCGACCGAGCTTTCTCACTTAGTCAACGAGCACCACGGTAGGGAAGAAGAAGAAAAAAAAAGAACCACATTCATTCCCAAAGGTAGTTACTTTTTCTTTGTGCTTTTTATACCAAAAAAGCACTGAAATAACTTTTCTATAATAAAATATTTATAATATAAATGAAATATATGAACGAAAGCACTAAAAAGTTTAATAATATGGTTCTTTGTAAATTATGGCTTTGCATGATGAAAATTAATAGCGAAAATACCAAACATACAGCGTAATACAAGGGAAATGTGAAATGCAATTGTAAAATACAAAAGACATGCAATAAATAAGTGCTTTCAAAGTTTGAAAGCTTCTGCTGTGCAATATAAAATATGCGGCTCGCGGGAGATGAAACGCTGAATTAATGAACGACCACTAATTGTACGAAAACAAAAACGCAAATAAGCAAAGTTTGTTCGAACGGGGGTGCGTGCGGCGGAGAGAAGAAGTAAACAAATGAATGGACAAACAAAACGTAGACAAATTGTGACTGGGAATTCATTATTATGATTACGGATGTGTCTGGTAATTATTTGGAAATATAAAATGCTTTAGAGTAGTACTTTTTTGTTACATAATTCAGCCTAATGATGATAACAACGGTAAAAATACCAACAATTTTATAAAATATCGAATTAGCTACAATATTTAAAAGTGTTTGGCATGTATATGCAGTTGTAACTTCATACAAATTTATGTGTAAATAGATATTCAATACCAAAATAAAAACATGTATTTATTTAAGAAGTATTTATATAATTTTATAATAAATATGTTCGCACTATTGTATATTATCTTGTTTAGTTTGTTGAAAATCAATACTTATAGTATTGAATCCCAATCGTCATTGTATGCAATTACTTGAATTGCATTGCAACAAATTACAATGTGCTTCAAATTTACATTTATATGTATAATTCTTAAATGAACTGATTTTGATTTTTGTTGCTTTAACTTTTTTATGTAATATTTAAGATTTCTGAAATGATTTTCTTTTTTGTGATAAATTTTTGATAAACCATTGAATGTTGGATTTAATGTTAGTATTGCTAATAATCTGGTGTTGATTTTGTATGTCTGTGTAGCATTTGATGAAGATATAGTTTTGGGTATATGTTTTATTATGTGTATTTTGTGGAATGTTAATGAAGAAGACGTGTGTATGTGTGTGTGTGTACATGCGTGAGCGCATATTATGCATGCGTAAGGACATGAGCGGTGCATATGAGTGCATGTGTGAATTAATTAAATTAAACATTTAAAGCAATTAATTGTACACCCAGGGCTCGAACCCAGTTTGCCTGTACACTAGACCACCACGTTACCCGCGAGGTCAGGGGTCGGCATCCTATTTGAATGTGGATCAAAATTTCCAACAATGACATAAAAAAATACAGGAAAGTTAGCATCAATAAATGTCGCGTGGCAAATGGTGGTGGTTCTCCATAAGACATTTTTGCGAACACTATCCACTAGGGAGGTCCCTCATGGGGAAATTACTAAATGTACGAAAAATAAAACCAAAACGACCAAATCGAAAGTAGAAAATATTATATTATCAATTCTAAAACAGTGATTATATTAAAAGGAAAATATATTATGTCCTTTAGGGGAGTTAGTCCAACTTAGTTTACTTCCGGTTTTTGGTAGATTTAAATAATAATTGCAGATATAGGACTCTCATCATTTTCATTTTCACTGTCAAATGCACTTCCCAATTCAAGGGTACGTTAAACGAAATAGCGACCCGAAAAAGTAGGGGAAATGTTCATTAATTCGCGGGTTTTGATTCCGTTCTTTAGGATTTGTCCCTACTAAGCGTATAATTTGTAATAGATGTAAAATATGCATTTAAAAGTGAAAAATCATATTGATAACTGGTATATAAAGTATATTTTTGCTACTTTTATGTATCATGATGAAGACAAAACAATACAACCAACAACAATGCTAAATGTGCTTTCATCATGTTTTATTCTAGACTTAAATAAATATATTCCAGTAACTCAGCACTATAATCCGACTGAACGTGCTCGTTTATCTAACGAGTTTAAAACTGTATTTCGTTAGAATCTGTTCAAATCATTGGCCAATCTTGAATTTTATTTTTATAAGTTCACATCATTAAATCATAATTCTAGTATTAATGTTTTTACTATGAAAATAAACAGGTTATTCACACCATTGTTCCATCAGAGTTTCAACTTTTTCCCCAACTTGAAACAAACTCCATCCACTTTGCTGCCGTTTATTTACCACTTTTTGTATGCTGTAAATTCAATACTTGTAAGTTTACGTGGATCTACATGCATCTTTAATTGGCTACTATTCACGTAGGTAAACTAGCAACTGAAAGTAAACTTTTAAGTGCTGTACTTGCCTATTTGGTCAAAGTACTACTGAAACACGACCCGTGTAGAATGGGGGAGACTGGTAACGTAAAACTTTGCGCCTAGCTATCCACCTCAATAAACCTGCAAGCTCCCAGCCCACCTAAAGCTCACGGCATACACCCTCCCACTCTAACCGTAAAGCACCGCATAAACAACGCTAATATTCTGTCCATACTTAGTGAGCACCACTCACTGGATGCGCGCTTCATCTATACAGAAAGCCCGGATGAGCTACTGCGCAGCCGGCTGAAAAACATCCGACTGTAAATGCTGTTTATACGACCGTCTGTAATTTGCGGAGCTATGCGGAATTGATTAAACTACAGCCTGCAAATGCACTCGCAATTGGATCATCTGCTCTGGTAATTGGTTTTTCGGACGGGCTAGCTGGCGTATTTAATTGAAACAATGTTGCAGGCAAAAAAATGCGCATGCATCAGAGACATTCGCATGTGTTTAATTAATGATTACATGCGCAGTGCATGCCGTCCAGTAGTTGGGGCAAACGCGTACGCGGCCAACCATGACTAGCGAATTACCAATTGGTCGGCAATCCAAAAACCGCCCCCGGGCCCATCCATCCAGCCTGAGGGGATATCAGGTCGTGATTATATGCGGTTAATTGGATTAAATTGCTAATTATGCTATTTGTAACGAGTTACCAAAACATAATATATTTAATGTCACTGAAATGGGTTGAATTCATGAGTTGTAGCGGAGTTTCACGTAACAGTGAAAATAAATCAACTTAAAATAACTCTTTCAAACTTATCTA
>WSZQ02076166.1:0-19631 GCA_019419845.2 Weissflogia rhopalogaster
CAAACTATAGAAGAAATAATGGGCTGATCACCCTAAGATAATGCGATCTAGAATCCCAAAAGGGAGAGCAATACCCCTTGGGGGTGGAAAGCTTATATATATATATATAGTATATAGGCTCCTGTTAGAACTCCGCCGGCGACGCTTTAAAAATGAATTACTCCTTCTCTAGTCATTCACCTCCATAGGCTGCCTCTCCATGAACTGCTCTGGATCTATATGGAAACGCTGTACTCATTCAGTTCTTTGCTCAGTCTTTCAGTTCATTCAAATAAATAAAGGCGTATTCAAGGAAATCCTCCTCCTAATTAGTCATTTGCCACCACATACTGCCCCTCCAGGAACGCTCTGGAGCTGTATAAAAACGATGCATTCATTCAATTCCTCTCTCAGATATTCAGGTAGTTCAAACTGACAATTCCAGTCCTTCTATTAAGCAGAAGTATATTCATATTTCAACTTTCAGGAAAGGCTTATATTTTTGCGATATTTGATATACTTTGCAAACTTCCCAAACTATTATAAACAATTACGGAGCGAACGTTTCCGCCATGCTGTGGCGAATTATGTGCTCGAAATTAGTTGTTTTGGCTTTATACTTTGCATGAATGATGTAACATCCGCTGAAGGTTTGATTCGGAAAGTTTGCACAAAACACGTCTGCCAGTCGGAGGCCGCGTCGGTTTTGCGTTTATGATGATATGATAACCGACATCGACACTCTATGCAAATAAATATGGCGCAAACATGTCAAAATCACTTCATCGCGTCAACTGCACGCGCAATTTGCGGAGATGTGCGCGCATTCATTGATGCGGACCTTAATTAACTCAATTTATTTGCGCGCACCCGCCCAAATTCCATCGCTCTCCAACAACAAAAAACGCGTTTTGTCACGGTCATGAATTTGGAGTGCCAGCAAAGTGGCCAAATTTGAATTTATACAGGAACATACATTTCAGGACACGTCAACAAGTTTCCATTGAAATTTATAACAGTAATTCATACTTTTTTGTTCCGAGTATTGCGCCAAGTGGGACTCATTGTATGTTATGTTAGGTTAAGTTAGTTTTTTTTAAGTTAAGGGGAATTAAGTTAGATTCAGCAAGATTAAGTTGGGTTAAGTTAGGTTAAGTTAGGTAAAGTTTGGTAACGTTAGGTTAAGTTAGGTTAAGTTTAGTTAAGCTGGGATAAGTTAGGTTTAGTTATATTAAGTTATGTTATGTTACGATTTTTATGTAAAGAAACCTTGAATAATTTATTTTTTTAATTGTTTTCAGTTGAGGTTAAGTAAGTTAAATTATGTTAGAATAAGTTAGTTTTTTTTATAAATTAACGTTAAGTTAAATTAGAATTTATTTAAATATTATGGTTATGATACATTTGGATAATTAAAGTTAATTTTATTCATTGCTAAATTTGTTCCTTTTTAAATAAGGTTAACTTAAGTTAAGTTAACTTCAGTTTGGTTAAGTTACATTAAGTTAGGTTAAATTAGTTTAAGTTAGTTTATGTTAGGTTAAATTTGGTAAAGTTAGATAAACTAGATTAAGTTAAGTTACGTTTAAAAAAGTTAAGTTTGATTAAGTTAGAGTTTTATAAAGTTAGGTTATGGTAGATAAAGTTATCGAAACATTTCACTTCATTTTTTACAACAAAATTGTACACCGGTATCATGAATAATTGAGCGCGTCGGCTGTGGTGGCAGTGGCGGTGGCGGTGGCGGCTACAATATTAACGTGTGCGCCACTGACCCACCAATGTCGTGCAAATAGTGTCGAAGTGGACACGTTGGAAAATTTGAGGAGGGCCGCAAAATCAATATCCATTTGTGTATCACACCACATTCAGCTGTGCGACGGTTTTTGGCTGGCGGTGGGTGGTTGGCGGCGGACGACTGACGGGCTGACCCGCACTCGGAGAAGAAATAAAATTTTCAAAGCGCCGCCGCTCGTAAATTGCGTTTGACCGTGACGGACGAAACGGGTGCGCACAATAAAATTAGCCGAAAAACATTGCGAGTGCCTTCGTCCTGCGACGATAAACATTGAAATTGTTGGCGGCAGGAAACAGCGCGAAACGCTCGTAAAAACAAAACAAAAAACACATAAGAAAAGACGTTTATAAACCAGAAGCAAACGAAACAAACTTGGATATGACTAAGTTTGTTTTAGACTACTGTCTGGAAAATTCACCTGTTGGAAGAAAACAGAAAAAAGCTGGAGCAAGCAAAGATTACATTGTTTTTCATGTAATTAAGCCAAAATAAGGGATGTTGGATAATTGTCTTAGACGTAACAAATCAATTGGTTATTTTATACAATTGTTACAATTGTCACACACTAATTTAAGTTTTTTTTTACCAGATAAATGAGGTTTCATCTTGTAAAAATCGATTTTAAATTGTCATAATCAATTTCTAAACAACTAAAGAAAATTCTCAGTTCAATCTCAAAAGCTTCAGTTTTTACGAAGTTATAGCTCACAAAGCTGAAAAAAATACTATTAAATTTACTGAACTTGAACTTCGATTTTTTTTTTCAATGTTGGGTACAAGATAGAGAAAATTCGCCCACCTGGGCAGCACAGTTGGTAGTGCTTCGGTCTATTGTGGAGGCGGGCGGGGTTCGAGTCTCGGGCTGAGCACCCACAAGTGTGAATTAATTTATTGTATTAATTCACACTAAAAAATTCACACTGCAAATCCAACATTCAAGAAAATGCCACTTCAATTAATTCGCACATTAATCAGCAATCACATGATAAGATGCAACACACAATACACTCCATGATAAACGAAGCATTCTGTACACATAAACTCAACGTCAATAATGAGAAAAAACTGCGTCTTGCTACTAGATACATCACCATAATATCATCAACATCACTTTCATCACAACATCACAATAACAACAACAAAAATTTGTAAGCATCACATATATAGTTATGCCACCACACAACAGATGACCGCCACTATAGGCAACCCATCGTCCACCTACATCCACCACCAAGATTGTCCAGGGCGCATGTCCTGGACATTTATATTTATTTACATTTACATTTATTTATCCTATGAAATTTAAGATTATATTAATAGCTTACAAAATTATTCCATAGTAGCGAATATGAAAACTATTTATACCTTCAGATTCTTCGATCGAAGATTGAAAACTTTGCAGCCTGAATTGTACATCGCCGTTTATATCGGCGTTATCTCGGCGTGGAACAGGCAAATTTTTCCGCTGGGTGCGCTCACAGCATCAGCAGCAACGTTCTCGCGTTATTTGTCACCAATCTATGGACGGGAAAGCGTGCGCACAAAAGCGCTGTGTTTCGTCGTTTGCGCCACGACGCATTCATACAATTTTCCGCCAACTCGCTCGCTTCTCTTCTCAGTAAGCCCGCCGCGCCAACAATGCATACCAACACGCTCGTGCCAACATACAAGTACAAGTACTGCAAGGGGTGGCGAACGAGTTACACAAAAGTCCAAATGTGTGCACGACGTTTCTTGCTGGCACACAAACTTCGCTGAGGTCGGGGCCGAAGCGTATTGTTGTCGAAATGTACGAGTGTTCGATCTGCCGCCTCCCCATGAACCATCCCCTCACACAGATATACAGATATATTCTCGCGACAGGAAAGCCTGGATGGCCTTCGTCATGAATGCGGAACTTGCAAAATGCGGCCGGCGAGGCGAGCACATTCAGGATTGTGTGATTGCCCGTACGTGCGAAAGATGCAGAAAAAAATTTCCGGTTGGCTTCTAACTGTTCATGCTGAACGAAAACACTACTTCTTGGAATTGTACCGGCTTAGCCAGAAGTGTGAATATGCATCATGTAGGGAAATGTTACGCTTACTGATTGTGATGTATTTCTGTTAAACTTTTTTTGGTAATTCCTAGGGACATTTACAGGAAGTTTTAGTCTTTACGGGGGAAATCAGTAGCAATCAGGTAAAAAATGCACGATTTTCACTATTCTTATCTTCCTTAATTTTGATCAGAAATCAAACTCTTTAAAGTTTTTGCAAAGTCGATAAAAATATCTTGAATGCCCGTCCGGGTAGCTTAGTGGGTAGTACCTTGGCATATCACGCCGGCGGACTTCACACACCATTCAACAGACATCTATAACTCACTACAAGAACTACATCCAACAACAACACACCAACAACAAAAAAATTGTATAAATACTTACATATATGAATTGTAAACAAAAACAATAACAAATAATAAAAAATAAATAGAACATATCCAAGTTGGAAAGACCCACAGAGGCCGATAGACGTAAAAATATGTGATATTATTATTATTATATCTTGAATATGACATCAAGTATTTTCTTAGAAAAAGTTATAATAGTATACTTTTGCCCACCTGGACAGCACAGTTGGTAATGCTTCGGTTTACCACACAGTCGAACGGGGTTCGAGTCCCCGAGATGGGCTCCCACATGTGTGCATTAATTAATTTATTAATTCACACAAAATTAATCCCACAAAAATCCACACCATTAAAATTCACACTACAAAAATCACAACAATTACAAATCACACACCAAAAACACATCAATCGCAGTATGCGCGTCTCACTACAACTACAACAAACTAAGAAATTGTCTTTTCCTAGATAATATTTGATTACCAAGTTCCCGGTTCAAATGGAGACAATCTTTTGTTTTATGAGAGTCTCAACAACTTTAAAGGAGAATCTCATTGACTATGTGGATATTTTTTGTAATTAGGCTTAATCTGAATTATTTACAAAATTATACCTCACAAATTTGACAATAATTTTCAACTAAAATATCGAATATTAATGTGAAAAAATACACTCTACTTATGAATTTTGCATTAAATTATTTGAAAATTCCTGTCTTTTTCTGGCCTGATAAATGAGTTTCTATCCTTAAATTACAGGTAACCCGAGGTCGTTGTAAACAGCACGGCAAATATGCAAGAAGCTTTGAGTACACGTTGAAAAACGTAAATGACGCCGTTGTTGATAATACGCCTGTAAAGTTGCTTTGATACAACCACAGAACCGTAACTTGCGAATTTCACTCCCTTGCGGAACATTTTCAGAGTTGGAGACATTCCAAGCATCGCCATGTCTTTATGCAGCATCATACTCTCCGAAATGTTTGTCTTTGAAATTTGAAAATTAGAGCCCGCTCTGACTACGCGAGCGTAGACCGAAAAAAACTAGATAGTTGATAGACGTATCAGGCTTATCTGCTTCAGTTTTCCCTGCTTTTATTTCGCTCGTTATGCGTTAACGTGCGAGAAAACTTTTCCGACAGCCAGACGGCATTGTCATGCGCATGTTGAACGTTTTCACAGTTTTTTTCGTTTTGCTAAGCGCATCGTGCATTTATTACTTCGATAAGCTGAAGGGTTGAAGGCTATTAGGGAGGTATACAGAAGTCGTTGTCGCCTGCATCGATTGCTCGATGTGTTTAGGCGGTGCGAAAGCTAACATGCTATTTCTGAAATCTTGGCCATGTTTCGTTAACATATATTTAAAATATATTAGAAAAATGTTTTGAGATGAGCTCCAAGTATTTATTTTCGCTAAAAAGGGCGTATAAACACATCGGGAGTACCGATTTTCTGATGTGTTTAAACGGTTCGAAAGTTAACACGCTACTTTCGAAATCATGATAGAGTTTCGCTCAAATATTCGAGAAAAATGTTTTGAGGAGCGCTCCAACGACTTATATTTGCTATAAAGTGTGTTTAAACACACATACTATGTGTTTAAGCGGTTCGAAAGTTAGAATGCATTTTCCGAAATTTTGGTAGAGATTCACTAAAATATAAGAGAAAACACTCCAGAGATTTTTTTCTATAAAAATATTTTTTAATTCATCGGGAGTACCGATCTTCGCAAGTTAGCATGTCATTTCCCATATTTACAAAATATTAAGGAAATATTCACAAGCTGTGGTCGTCTGCATCGATTTCCACTCAAGGCCTGGCCCTGCGAAATGTTATAACAATTTTAAGCAATCTCGACGGGCACCTAATACATGCGATCACGAGAACTCGCACATATGCGCCTCGCCTGCTGAAGTTTTCTGAAATCAGCGATGCGAAAAGTTTGCCCTCGCGACAAGCCGTGTGCATCGCGACGCGGTTGTATAGCCGATTTGATTGCTTCCGCATCGCTGAAAAATGAAGAAAATCTCCACGCTGATGGATCGAATTTGCTTACGCAGCTTTTCACTAAACTTTTCATGCTCTGCTTAAAAGTTGTTTATCGAATAAATCTAGTACTAAACTTTACAATTAGTTACTTTTTTCGTCGATTGGCAAAACATACCGAAATGTAATGTATCGATATTTTTCGATATTTTGATATTTTCGATACTTTCGTCTCTTTTCGCTATCTTTCGATACTTTTGATACTTTTGATACTTTTGATTTTTCAAATGTCCTCAAATTCTAGAAGCAAATAGGAATATACATGTTCAGATGTGTTTACCTAATGATTAATGAATTATTGTATACATGTTTGTGGAGCGAAACCGCACAGTACGAAAACGCAAATATTTAGCCGTGTCTGCGAAAATGCAGTGCATTTTGCACGACGGTTAATGAGCGACGAGAGGCACCTTGCCGCTACCCTGAACAAACACACTTTAAACGCAACATTGAAAATCACTTTTGCCCATTTGCAAGCGCTGCCGTGCTTGTCGCTGAATTGTTCAGCACTTGCGACGCGCGTCTTCGAAGAGCGTTTTAGGGTAGCTGGAGAACGCTCGCGGTTGTGCCGTGAAAGCAAACTGAACGCGCAATTCTGATGAGAGCGAAAGCTCGCCTACAAATCTATGTTTATTAAACTTGAATGCAGACCACCCACCTCACCCACTTGCAACGTGCGCGTGCGACGCTGTGGGTGCGTTTGCAATTTGCAATGTATACGAGGGTGATAAATCAGTGCCACTGCGATAATTGCTGCAATAGCTGTGATTCATGTTAATTTGGCTTTATCGCGCTGAGTTCGGCAACCCTTCGACAAGGAATGCGTGTTTATCTTGTTGTAATTACGTGTGTGCATAATATAAGATAGAAAACGTGTTCATGAAATGCGTTCCAATGGCCTAAAGCTTATCGCTAAAAATAAATAAATAAATCTTATAAACCTAAAAATGCACGGGAGTGGAGTACTGATTTCCTAATGTGTTTATTAGGTTCAAAAGTTAACATGCTATTTCCGAAATCTTGACAGGGTTTCATAAAAATATAAGAGAAAATGTGTTGAGATGTCCTCCAACAATTCATTTCCGCTTAAACGCTTTGGGAGTGTGTTTAGAAGTTTGTTAACATGTTTGTTTTGAAATCATGGTAAGGTCGTTTTGAGAAGATAAAAGTCGAGATTTCAGATTTTCAAAGTCGGGAGATATTCATCGAAACTTTGAAGGTTCGGAAAAACAATCGCACGATATATGGGACATCGATGGTCCTCTTGGGTCAGCAGCAGGGCCAGCAAAAAAACCTCGACTTCCTCGTTGCCTACTTTGGCGCGCTACCTGTTGGTCCCGCCAGTTTTTTTGTGCCACCGACTACGAAGGCGGCGCTGCCCCCACACTCACATGCCGGACGCGTCGAGAGACACATTGCACACATACACATTCACATGTACACGTTGCGGGCGGTTTCGGATACATGCGGGGGCGGCTGACGTCGGGCACACCGCATCGGTTAAAGGCTACCGCAGTCACGGTGGCATGCTGGCGCAAGCGGCCTTCAGCAGCGACTGTCGGGGGCGGGTGAGCTTACCCCTAATGTGGAGGACGAGCCAGCTTCGTTATTGATCCAAGGCACAGCGTGAACGATGTAATGTCTGATAAAGCTCACCCCCGGAGTACTCTACGCGCGCCGGCGACGTCGCATGCATGTATCGCGTGCGGTGGCGGCTGGCTGCTGGCTGCTGATGGCGACGATGCCGCGCGCGTACCACCAGCAACAGTTTCGGCAAAACCACGCGACTGCTCGTCGGTGGGCGCCGTGCCGTCTGCCGCCACATCGGCACGTGAATACTTTCATTTATTTACAATGCAGCGATGAATTTGCAGTGCGAGCCAACCGCCACCCGCGACCCTAAAGGCGCGTTCCGCATCTACATGCATGCTGATGTCAGCCGCAAAAAGTTGACGACCCTTAAATATGCAAGCGCGCGCTGATAGTGTGCGGTCGGGTATAAAAATTCGCGTGCAACTTGCTACCCCGCTTACACCCCTTAAAACCCCTAAAAACTGAATGCACCACTATGCAGACCTCAGATCATCAGAACATGCCATGTGTTCTGAAGGGATCGGAACAGATATTTACATCAACGTTGCACATATATGTTACCATCAATTTGTCAAAAGCTGTCAGATAGTTCAGTCGAAAAACGACCGCAAAAATTACCGCTAAATGAACGGCAATCAAAATGCGCGGGAAACTCGGCTGTATTTTCGAGCACAGTGCCCAGTGGTGTGTCGATGCGAAAAAAGCTCCGTAAATCAACGGAGCGCCGCATTAGCGCTAAAAAAATATACAATTCGTGACGATTTAACACGAATTTTACCATATTTAGAATAATGATATTGAAATGAGTGATACACCAAAAACTAGCTTAAGATAGCAAAATGAATGATAAGAAGGCGCGATATATGTATTTTTAAAAGTCACACAGTGCCCCACTCTACGGCGCGTCGGCGGCAAATCGTCGATATTATGCAATATCAAGTGGTACTGCCGAACAAGCCAGTATATCAAACCCATTTCAAAACAATCTGTCACATGTCTGAACCAGTCGGCTGGGCGCTGGCTGTCATCACAAAAGCGTTCTCTTCTCGTGTTGGCGCGGCGGGCGGCCGATTTGCTCGCCGCCTCCGCAGCCGCCGTCGACTGGCCAACCGACCGACGCAACAGATATGATTTATTCGTTTCGCTTGTTTGTTGGCGGTCGGAATGGACGCGTTGGATTACGCGCGAATGTAAGTGCAAAGCGCATGCTGACAAATTTAATAAAAATGTCATGCAATTCGAAAATTTGAAGACCAAAAGTATTTGGGGCCTCTAATACCCGAAATGAGGGCGGTGTGCGAGCGGTGTACATTATTGTAAGGTTCATCTCTTCTCGCGGGGGCGCGCGAATGTTTGCGCAACGCACAACGGGGAAAAGAAATTAAATTTGCATGCGATTCTTGGAAGTTCGGCGCTTTCAGCGAAGCTCTCGTTGATAATGAATGCCCCAAATGAGGAATGCGCCGAATTAATTTAGATTATATTCGCGCAAAAAGGGGTTTAACGCGTTTGATGAAACTTTGAAGCGTGTGTGTGGCTGTGCGCGCAAATTAGTCTCCACTTAAGGGTTGCCAGGCTGGAAACTGACAAGCGGAACGCAAGCAGGGTGGCGGAGATGAACATTTGCAATGTGTTACCAATTATAAAATAATTAAAGCTTTTGCATGGTAGAATTTCAGGTACATAATTTTTTTTTCGATACAGTCAAGTATCGATACTTTCATTCGATATAGGGTGTTAATATTTTTAAGTTTCAATTTAACAAATATGAAGAGAATTCGCCATGCCATGAGAGGATGTAACTCTGAGAATATGTAGGGCCTACTGTACTGTGTCGACAAAGGCTGAGGAAATTCTATCGTCAACTTTTCCTAGAACGACAAAGAAGCTACCGACGACGAATTGGCGAGGAAACAAATGCGCCCCTTGGGATAACCGAGGAATGGTCCACCAGATGGACCACGTCAGGATGGCTCAAGCGGTGGATACCATCCGTAAGTTACCCAGTTTCTTACTGACCGAAATGCAGAACCCGCGATACCGGTGCAGCGTGTCTTTGTTTAGGGGGTGCGCATAACACCACTATTATATTCTAATAGTAGCCACCTCTCTCATAGGGACCATACCCGGGTTCGATTCTCGGTGGGGATGCATATTAAAGTGAATTCATCTTCTTATCAATAGTGTTAGCCTCTAATATGACTAATTACATTAAAAAATAATTGAATAGAGCTAATGACCATAGCAGTCGATGCTTGGTAAAAAAAACTATTCAATTCACCAAAAATAATAACCAACACCCAACAAGAAACCACTGGTTGCATTCACAGTATCAGTCCACATCAAGATCCAATATGAACAGCACAACAATAACAATAACATCAAATTACAATCCCAATAACATGTAAACGAAAATAAACAATAAATGATAAAAATGTATTCCAGGCTGAATGACCAGTTAGGTCGATGGCCAGGTCTCCGGACCAAATACATTATAATTATTATTTATATATTTATTTAAAAAATAATATTCAGGTTGATAGGTTTGGTAGAATTTTCTTAATCGCGTACGCAAAATGGAAACTGGAAATGTGACCAAAACTTTCTCAACTTTAATTTCGTAAATGCTACAGACATCAACTTGAAATTTTGAAAGAATGTTCTTAAATAGTTTAGCTATTGTTTAATAGATTTCTAAAAGTATATTTGTTAGCTGGTAAATAAGGTTCACTAGTTTAAAGCAATAAATATTTGTCCAATTCCTCATATGTGTTGCTTCCATCATTTTTCCAAAAATCTATTTTCTAAATAGTGATTTTTGATTGGACTAATCAAATCCCAGTCGAATTAAGCTGCCTGCGTTGGAATACCGGAAAACATTTTCGCATTCGATGTTTTTGTGTTTCGTCGATGATTTATCCGCGAAAAAGGTACAGAAGACAAACTGCCACCAGAGAATTGAGCTCAAATCTTATTCGAAACCGTTACAAATGACGGTCGGTCGAAACATTCGCCACTCAGCACACCCAGGAGATAACAAACTTCCATTTGTGTTGCGTTTTATTACATTCGACGAGCGACTTACGCTCTAATGTGAAGGCAGATATTGATGGTAACGATTATTGCGCGACACAGAACCCGAAATTATGCCGTATCGCCACTGCCGCCACCGTGCACACAATTTGCCCACGCTCGAATACCTTTCCCCATCAGAATTTCGAAAAACGCAACATTCCGCTTGAATATGTTAATTACTACGTAAATTTACGTAATTACGTAAATTTGTAATTAATAGATTTCTGCCGACTGTGGATGCTTATATGTTTGTAGTTTGTAGGGTTTCAGGATGAATAGACTTTGGCGGAAAGAACCCAATTCGCACATCGTTAGCGGTGCTGGAATTTCGTTGCCACCGTCTTTTTTTTCGGCGGGCTAATCTAGTTGACCCAAAAACGCCAGACGCGATAACACGGAGGGGCGGTAGTCGGTGGCAGTGGCGGCGGCCGCCCTCCCGGCTGGGGGGCTTTTCGCGAGACACCTGTCGATATCTTGCCGCACGAGACGCAAATTTGCGGCACTCGAATGTCTGGCGGATTTCTGCGACTTTCCATCACGCATTATGATTTTCGTCGTACTGCGCCGATGTCAAGGCGTTTCTATTTTTAATATTCACTTCTCTACTCTTTCTTGTATCATAATTTGTTCTAGATTTTTTTTAATTAAAAAAAGATATCGATTTTGAAATTTGGTATTGAAATTTCATTCGATACTTTCATATTTTCAAATTTTATATAGAACATGGAATATAACAGTATGCAAACTTGCAAATTGCGATACTTTTAACACCAGAAAGTGATTATCATAACAGATAATTCGATTTCTTTCAACTTTCGATACTTTCCGCATAAAAAATGATTTTTCCAAATTCAGGGAAACCCGAATAGACCGCATATAGCAGGGTACAGTGCATCTATCATAAATTTATGAGTACTACTAATTCATATTGATTTTCGATCTTCTATCGTAACTGTCTTGAATTTTTCGTATCGAAACTCTTAATTTCAAAAAGTACCTATACTTTTATGCGATATTTTTAATTTCAGTATCGATCCGTTTAATTTCCGATAATTTCGCTGCCAAAAAGGATCGATTCCTTCAAATTCCAATACTTTTGATACCAAAATATCATGACTTTTTCGATATTTTGGTATTAATCCATACAAGTTGCTGTATTTTCCACATCACAAAGTACGGATACTTTTATTCGATACTTTGATATTGATATTTTCGAGTTTGGATACCTTTGATAGCAATAGATATCGATATATTCAAATTTCGAAACTTGTCACAACAAATAGTTCGATTTCTTCGATCATCTAGTATTGATACTTTCAAGTTTTGATACTTTTCACATCAAAAATGATTTTTCTTAAGTCTGGATAACCTGAATGGTCCGCATATAGAAGGTTACAGTGGAACTACCATTTCTTTTTTTTTGGCGTAGCCGGTGTTTAGCTAACCGGCAAAAATGAGAGGGGTGGCTACTATTAGAATATAATAGTGGTGTGGTGCGCACCACCTAACGGATAGATACGCTGCACCGATATCGCGGGTTCTACATTTCGTCAGTGCAACGGGCTAGCTCCCTCACGACATTCACGCAGAAAAGAACCATAGCGTTCCAGTTTTCTTGGGAATGGAGCATTGCTCTCGCAAGTAGCTCAGGTGAGCTGCTCGCACGACGAGTCCCCGTCAGGAGTGTCATTCGTTCAGATTCCAAGGGTGTGGTCCGGAGTGTCTGCTACTCCAAGTGCGCAATCGTTGCACATAATACTGTCCTTCTTGCCAAATCTGTGGAGGTACGACGCGAATTGGCCATGGCCAGTATGGAACTGGGTAAGGTAGTGGCCACAGTCTCCATGAGGACGCGCTAGTTAGGGATGGTATCCACCGCTTGAGCCATCTTGACGTGGTGCTGTTACTCCATTTGGTGGACGATTCCTCCGTTATCCCAAGGGGCGCATTTGTTTCCTCGCCAATTCGTCGTCGGTAGCTTCTTTGTCATTCTAGCGCTACCAGGTCCGAAGGAAGGGTTGACGATAGAATTTCCGCAGCCTCTGTCGACACAGTACAGTAGGCCCTACATATTCTCAGAGTACATCCTCTCATGGCATGGCGAATTCTCTTCATAGTTTTGTCTCGTGCCCCATCCGCTCACTCCGGCGCAGCATAGAGCAGCTTTGAGAGCGCGACTGAAGACCTTGAAGATCCGCCTTGCAGAACTTTTGCCGCCTGCCTTAAGTTTATGAGTACTACTAATTCCCCCAAATTTTCGGTCTTCTCTCGTAACATATCTGAATTTTGGTATCCAAACTCTAGATTTCATCGATATTTTCACGCGATATTTCAGTATCGATACTTTCAATTTGTGATAATATCGTTGCCAATAAGTATCGATAACTTTAAGTTTCTATACTTTTGATACCAAAAAGTATCGATACTTTTCATCACTTATATAAATATCGATAGGTATCATAATATCATAATAAAGTGAAACTATTTGTCTGTTGTGAACAGGTTTCCGCATACTGAAGTTTATTAAACGTTTATACAATACAGCAAGAGTTGGGAGGATTCAGTGTATTTACATTAAATTTATCAGTAATACTAATGCTCCCGGAATTTATATCTTCCTATGTAAAATTAGCAATTCTTTTGTAAATAATCGTTACTGTCCTGAATTAGTACACGTAATAAACGCGTGAATTATGTGCATAAAAGGAGAGTAGTTGAGTAGTAGACATTTTGACGTAGGATCATTACTTTCCCTCCTATCTTGATATTGCCAGCGCGATGCGAAAAAAAATGTGAAGGAAAAAGCATGTTTCAAGTATGTATAATGCCGCTGACGTCGCATTTCTTTCCTCCTCATCATGCCGTTTTCTTCGCAAATCCCCTACGGCAAATGCGCACATAGCGCATGTTGCAGGAAAACGCGTAATGAATGAAGCTTACTTACGCACGCGCAACGTGTGGAAGCAGAAGAAAAACTACAACCAAGAGCGAGCGCGTGCCTGGTTTCGACTCAGGTGGTCGTCGCGTCGCTTCATTCGCAATGATTTCAATTTTCAACCCCTCGGCTGGCGATAAATTCCGCTTAGTTTTTACCCGCGCCGAGGTAAAAATGGTACGATGGTGTTTTTGCGTGACACTGTAGGTGGCACCCCCCGTTTTTTGCTCTACGCCATCGGCACTGGATGAATGCAGGCGTTTACACGCCGACGAGACGGGGATTCAATACGTCGACTTTTTTTACTTCGTCCAACTTTTTGACATTTATAGTTGCACCGGTGGATTATGTTTCACTTAAGCCAAGGTGTGTGAGGTGTGGGAAGTCCCGGGGGTTTTGGTATGATGGAGGTCGTTCCATCTTTTCATATTCACGCTTCGGAGTTGTGAGGTTGGCGTGTGTTCGTTCCCGGGCTTGTTCCATAGGGCGTTTTATGGAAAGGATAACGTGGATGGATGCAATTATCCCCAGGAAAATTGGGGAGATTCAAAATGTGCGATGTGTGGCTCTCTTTTTGCGCTTTGATTTTTTGTCGGGGTTTACGTATGTGAGATTTAATCGAGCCCCAGACATTTATCCCCCAAACAAACATAAACATTTTGTCTCTAAAGTAATCTTACATACTATATGGATCACAGGAATACATATTGGTCCTTAGAGAGACATCTAGACAAACACTTTGTACCACCTTGCATCTTCTTATACCCCTTTTTACCCCGTTTCCTCCTTTATATCCCCTATCACCCTCCTTGTACCGTCTAATATTTCCTATTCTCTCCGGTTTCCATTTATATCCACCTTATACCAACTTATATCCCTTAATACCCCGTTATACCCTCCATTATACTCCTCGTTATATCCGCTGTTATACCCCCGTTAACCCCTCTCCGTTATACCCACGGTTATATTCACCCCCCCCCCTGTTATGGGGTTGATCAAAAATGTTTGATGTACGGGCTCTCTTTTTTACTTGTTTTTCACATGTTCCGTATTACTAGGATTTGTATATATTGGAGGAAGGTAAATATAAATAAAAGCGACATTTTAGAAGAAGTAATTTCAAGTCATTTTTCTGTCACTGAAAGCATCGCTGTTATTAGACTCAACTTTCATGACTTGTAATGTCAGTTCTAAGAAATCAAATGAAAAACTGTCTCAGGAGTTTGAAGATATTTTCACACTGAATCGATTGGTGCATCATTTATAATCCTCGAAGTACGGAAAATATGAAAAAAAAAAATGAAAAACCTAAAACTCGACATTTTTTTGGAAAAGAATCGTCCCAGGTTGAGCATTCTATAACATTCTGATTATAAAATATTTTATAAACCCTGTTATACTCCCTTTAAACTTCCTATACCCCAAACACCTCAAACGCGTTCAAAGGCGATCGGTTGGAACAGTATCATAATAAAATGTCACTATATCTTTGCAAGACGTGCAAATTGCAACGGGAAGCAATTTGTAGCAGTGATTTTTCCCCGTCGCCGCATTTTGCACAAGAGGCGATTCAGTTTTTGACGTCGCACACACCCTTCGCTGTGCTCGAGGAAGCACATGAATCTCTTTGTTGCTAAGTAACAAAGAGATACAACGCCGGCGCTCCGAAAACGTATAATGTTGCCGCAAATTTATAGCGGCGACGGGTCTTTATGTTTTATTAGTTCTTCGCCATAGTTTCGCAGCATTTTTCATCACACAATAACGGCTGCTGCTGCAGCGCCAAAAAGTTTCCACTTGATAGATCGCGGCCGACCGGCGGAGGCGAGTTTAAGGTATTTATTGTTTAGCCGTGTGCGTTGTGCGGAAAATACGAGATAAGGAGTTTCTTGTCCAACTTCGATTCGAGTACGTCGTACGACACGGCCGCGTATTTTTGTGTCGCCTCCTCCCCCAGTGCTTTCAACTCGGACAGCGAACTTTAAGCCTCGCTGCAAAGCCTTTTGCTGTCCGTGCAATACATGACGTATTACTTACAACACACGTACACATGACTAGGTGGTACAAAGATGTCTTCGAAATGCCACAACCTATTTACTATATATGGTAACTCTTTTATCTTATAAAGAGATATCAGGTATAAATAGATCATTTTCATTTGAAAGTATCCATCCATCCGTTTCAATATAAATATTATAGAAAGCTTGTTTAAATGTACTCAAACGTCTTATTTTCGTTGAAAATGTGGGTTTAAACACATTCAGAGACCGAGAACTGTAACAGTTCGGAAATAAACATGCAATTTCTGAAGTATAGTGAAATATTCGCTAAAATATAAGTGTAAAACATGTTTAGGTGTACCCTAACGTCTTATTTTCATTGACAAAGTGTGTTTAAACTCATCCAGAGACCGATAACTGTAACAGTGCGGAAATTAACATACTATTTCGGGAAATAGTAGGAAATATTCGATAAAAATAACTCGAAAACTTTTTTAGATGTGCACAAACCGCATATTTTTGTAAAAAGTGTGTTTAAACACATAGGTCTAATATCAATTCGGAAATTGACACTCCATTTCTGAAGTTTTGGGAAATATTCGCTTAAATATGAGTGAAAATGTTTTAGATGTGCTCAAACGACATTTTTTCGCCGAGATATGTGTTTAAATACAACGAGAGGATCGAAAGTTCCAGAAAGTTATGTGTAAAGTTATGTACAAAGACTCGTAATGTGTTTTGGCTATAGCAACAGAGCTTGGAGCTACTATGATTGTTACTGGAGGCGGCAGGGACGTCAGAGGAGTGGCAGGGGATGGCCATGATACCGGTGAGTCCACAAAATGAAAGAAACTATCGAAGAACACGGACGATCCTGTCTCGACGGGCGTCGCTTTTTCATTTCGCTGCGCTAGTCTTCTTGCCTTTGAGTTTAGTCGGAGGGCGGCTAGTACGTGGCAACCCACCTCTACACGCTACTGCCAACCCCTCTTGCTTTGCAAGTTGTTAGTCGCCGTAGATACCCCGGCTTACGGTTAAGTTACGAGGACATTGGAAGAGCTTGTCTGGAAAGATAACGAGTTAGTGAAAGAGTTGCAGACGCGCGCCGGTAGCAGTGGCGGCGGCGGCACGTTGCTAATTTGTACATTGCTTACAACTCCAAGCTGTGCCGACAAGTTCGCAGATCGCAGAATGCGGGGGCCGCTGGAAAAATATTTCGCCGGCGGGCGTGCGCATTTGCATTTCAAATGAGCTTTCCCACCGTGTTCTACCTCACATCAGCGGCAAGAAAACCAGATACAAATCGCGAGAGACGCCCCTAATTGATACGACTGTTTTTGTTTCGTGCCCCTTAGACCCCGCAAAACTCGGTGCGGTGGTTACCATCATGAGTGCACTACGATCGAGCTGCTTCGAAATTGATTTTAGATTATACGACTGAAGGCGCATTTGTCTTAATCTTAAATCATTCAGTACCTTAATCGATTCCTAATTGGAGATTTTTACTGATAACGCACGACGCGACGTGAGGAGGAAGTTACTTCTCTTTTCGATTTAATTTGTGAAATCCGTGCTGGGGGGATACACGTCGAGATGAGATACTAATGGATATTTATGTTGACGACAGATCTGATTCCTTTTCTCATTCTTATAACGTTATATCTCTGAAAATTTTGGTTGAAGAGAACATGGAAGTGAATAATCTAGTATATTATAAGTAGAAGACTTATAACAAATATATTCATTCTGAAATAACCTGTCAGTGTTGGTCGACGAGTCAGAACTGAATGACGGAGTGATGAACTGAATGTGTACAGCGCGGCGTTTTTGTAGAGCTCCAGAGCGGTTTGTGGAGAGATTGCACACGGAGGTAGTAGTTGAGTAAATTAACTTTAATTTATATATAGTATATTTAATTATATAGTATATTTAATTACTTATTAATATACTTAAAATATATTTAATGCCTCAAAATAACAGAAGATAGCGAGCGCGCTATCGACAATGTTTTTGGCAAACAGCCGTTGCTTCACACCACGTCTCAATAGAGCTCCAGAGCGGTTCGTGGAGGGGCAGTCTGCTGAGGCCTGGGAGCGAGCGCATTTTGGTGTTAGCCTATCATTGTTACTTTACAATAGTTGTCTCGAAAGAAGGAATATTCCTCCGATTTTTGATTAGAATTATATATTTACGACTTTATTCAATGTGTTTCTTTATGCTTTAAGACATCAAAAATGAAATTGTTTCAAAACCAAGTTACATCTTGTCGTTTCGATTAAATTTATGAAAAGCTCGTTGGAGACACTCGTTGAGTTGAGATACGAAAGTATATTTATGTTGACGACAGCCTGGATTACTCTTCTTCCTTTAAACAACTTTCTCTCAATATAGAGACGCGCATGTACTGTATTTCGAATAATATAAGGGTATGGTATATTATTAAAAATTTGATTAGATTCCGCCATTTTATGTAAATAAGTTTATGCTTCACCAGAAAATTGGTCTGGTTGCTGTACAGAGTGGAACGCCGCATCGAGTACTTCTTATTTCTAATACCATGATACATGATTTGCAATTATCATTTGGTCGGCGCAAATGGCGAAAAGTTACCGAAAAAGTGGGCAAATCATCGCGTCGTCTGATTTGTCGACGGCGAAACTTTTGCAGCGCAAGAGATAAATTGAGAACGACGCGCCCGGCGATATGTGAAGGCGCTCGCGGTAAGTAACTTTCGCATTTGAATATGTCCCGGGCAATTTTTGGCTCGTGTGCGCGCGGAAAATTTGCGATGCAAAAAATGTCGACGAATCTTTTCGAGCGTATAAATTTCATCCATTCTTCTGGCAAGGACATGCGTATCAAGACGTGCGCCCGCACATCGGAGGGCCTTCTGGGCGTCGGCGTCGCATACTCATCCGAAATCCCGTCACCATCGCCAACCCCACGACGGCGACGTTTCCCCAAAAAAACTGGGATAACGTATCCGTACTTACATATTACAACGGTGCGCGGCTATGCGTGTAAGCGCATAACGAACGACGCGGACGAGCAGTGGGTCGCTAAGGGAAAAGAATAAGTCGGTGTCACCACACTGGGATGCGATATTTGAATGTATTAGCAAATCTTTGGTATTTGCCTTCGGTTCTTCAAATTTATCTAGGCATACGTTCCATTTATTTACATTTTAATTTAGATGGTTAATTTGGAGAAAAGTTAATATGACTTTTGTAGTAAACGTTCCTCATAACCATAAAAAACTTATCGCACAAATAGCGTAATACGTTGCATTCCACCACATTAAAATTTTAATGATAGAAAGGAAGAGAGTTATGTAATATAACATCATTGGTTTCATGTCAATATCTTTTTTTTTATTAATGGCCGTTGCGGGCGTAGTCTAACCGGAACAAGTGGAACTTGAAAATGGAGCTGCTACTATTATAGCGGTCTTCGCTCTACCCTTAGAATAAGGGTTGACGCACCTCGGCACCGCTACGGAAGCATTCCTTCGAGGTGTATTCCCTTAACCCGTTGTCTGGTGTTTATTCCTTTAGTTTGAGAACTTTCTCACAGAAGGAGATTACCACAAACCATCCTTTTTCGCAGGCAATCATCCTGCAGCTCAATTGTTCATGCGTAGGTATTCCGCATTGTGTGACTCTCAGCATGTCCAGGCGTTGGGTGCTTCATGCAGGACAAGGGATCAAAGCATGCTCGACACTGTGTGGAACGTCCAAGAAGCAGTATCGACATGTGCGCTTTCCGATGCGGTTGAAATACCCCTTGCTTGTTGACATGCATTTGTTATGTGTTTTGTG